>JAGFNQ010005931.1:107673-149662 GCA_024364735.1 Boesenbergia rotunda
CAGGTGTATCGGGCAAAAGTCCAACCGGAGGAGCCGGTTGGCAAAAGGTAAAGTCTCCTGAGGGAGTAAGTGAGGACGCGTTCCCCCTCGACCTAAGGCTCCATTTCAGAGACCCAAAGTCAGAACCAAGACAGCTGAGGCTGTATAAAGATAACATATTATTTGCTCTGTGTTATTTTGGACTAACCCTGGATGCAGGACCGAAGGAACGAGTGTCTGCAGCTCAGAGAGCCTCAAAGGAGTGAGTAGCAGCTGAGTAGGGCACCCGGAGTGTCCCGGGGCCCCAAGGTGAATACAAAAGAAGTGGAGCAAATGTACGCTTCGGAGCTAACTGGGCGAGGCACCCCCGTGCTCCCCGGAGCGCCCCCATGCTTCCCGGGCGCCCCGGATGGTCCGGGCGCCTCGAGCTCAAGCCAACGAAAGTGGATAAAAGTCAAGCCAGCGAGAAGCCAGTGGATAGAGTCAACCCGGGCGCCCCCAGTCAAACCTCAGCCTGATCCCGAAGAGATAAACGACTGACCGAGAGTGTGCTCGGATCGGTTGACACGTGGGGGGGGGGGCGCCCCCCAACGTTTCCGGCACCCCCAGAGGCTATAAAAAGGCCCCTCGACCCCAAGGCTTGAAGACACAATTCTTCCAACGCATTCACGCTCTTCTACTTCCGCGCTCTGCTCCGGAAACCTCCCGACTCGAGATACAAGCGCCGACGACGTCCCTCTGCTCCGAAAATACAATCTACACCAGACGTCGGTAACGAAGAGCTGCTTTTAAGTTTACTGTACTATTCTTGTAATACATTTTGTAAACTGTTTTTGCGCACATATAGAATTGCCCGCAGTAAACGGTCAACGACCGTGGGCCTTGGAGTAGGAGCCAACCGCGACTCCGAACCAAGTAAAATTGTGGTGTTCGCGTGTGTTTTACTTTATTTATTTCCGCTGCTAATTCTCTTTTACAAATCCGAACGTTTTACGATATTCACCCCCCCTCTATCGTTCTTCTCGATCCAACAAGTGGTATCAGAGCGGGGAAGCTCAAATTTGGTGCAACCACCAGTTTGAGAATTTTTTGGATTTTCTTTATTACTTTTCTTTTACTTTTTCGAAGTTTTCTCGTTAATCGAGGTTGGTGCAACACCCTTCGATAATTATTTCTCTTTATCCCGCACTACTAATCCAAGACCAAGTCTTGGGATATTTTCTTTCCTTTTAGTTTACTTTTCAGATAAAATGACCATGCAAGAAGGCTTTAGCACCGCAAGACCGCCTCTCTTCAGTGGGGAGGACTTCTACTGGAAGAGCAGAATGGAGGTCCACCTGAAAACTCAGGTGGACATGTGGATAATCATCCAGTCATGACTGGAGATTCCAAAGAATGCTAAAGGAGTACCACAGACCTACACAGAGTGGGATACCGCTCTGAAACGAAAGATTGAAGCTGATGCAAAGGCGACCCAGACCCTCCAATGCGGCTTAACAAAAGAGGAGCTGAACCGGGTGGGTCCATTCAACAGTAGTAAAGAGCTGTGGGGGAAACTGATCGAGCTGCATGAAAGAACTTCAGATACTCGAATCAGCAAGAGAGATCTCCTCCTGAACAAGCTGTACACGATCAAGATGACCGACAACGAAACAGCAGCTCAGCTCCACGCCCGAATTCAGGAGCTAATGAACGGACTACACACAATCGGTCACAAGGTAGAAAACCGTGACCTGATAAGGTACACTCTTAATGCTTTCCCGAGAAACACCTTGTGGGCATCTATGGTAGATGCATACAAGGTTTCAAGGGACCTTTCAAAAATTAAACTAGATGAATTGTTTTCAGAACTTGAATTGCATGAGCAGACTAACTGCACCCTGGCCGAGAAAGGCATTGCCTTTATTGCAGGTAAAGCTGGAAAGGTATCCAAAAAGAAACCTCAACCTGCACTCGAGTCTGATCCAGACTCAGACTCAGAAGATGATGAAGGAGACCGACCTAAGCTGGTCCGACTGGCCCGGAACTACTACAAGGAATTGAAGAATCAATCCAACAGAAGAAAAGCCAGCCGAAAGAAGGAAGATCAAGATGAATCAACTAAGAACAAATCAAGTGTGACTTGCTTCGAGTGCAATAAAAAGGGACATTTCAAATCCGAATGTCCTAACCTAAAAGAAGCCAAGAAAGCAAGAAGAAAGAAGGCACTTCAGGCAACATGGGACGAGTCCTCCTCCGAAGAAGAAGAAGAGGTCCCACAGTCGAACCTGCTCACGCTAATCGCCTCAGAAGAAATCGAGACTGAGTCAGAATCGGAACAGGACGACGACAGACTAACATTTTCAGACGATGGCGAAATCAAGGTAAGTGGTTTTTTTAGAAGTCAGTTAAATGAGTTAATTTCTTATCTTTCTCGAGATTTGGTGAAAGCTAAACTCCGAGTCGAATCCCTTCGACAGGAAGTAAAACTCCTGAAAGAGGGAGTTGACTCTAGATCTTTAACTGAGAAGGTTCAAGAAGGAACCTCTACTCAAGTTGAAAAACTTGAGAAAGAAAACTCCTTACTGAAAACTCAAGTTAAGGATCTTAGATCAGCTTTAGAACGATTCACTTCTGGTTCCAAGGGTCTTGACATGATTCTTGGAAAACAGAAATCAGTTCTAAATTGATCTGGACTAGGCTATAGAACCAAATCAAGACAAAGATCCTACTATGCTGTACTGAACCAGTCCAGACCTAAAGTTCAGGCATGGGTACCTAAACTGTACCTGAATAAACAAACTGGATCAAATCAGTATTGGATCCCCAAGGATAAGATTCACATCTTGCCGAACCATTATCGTGGCTATAGTCCTGGGGGAGCCAAATTAAAAATAATATTTATTGTTAAATAAAACTCAATTCTTGTTTGCAATTTGCATGATTGATTGTTTATTTAATTTCTGCAATTTACCATGCTTAGACTTAGGAATGGTTAGTTTAAGGACTGAATCAACTTAACTGAAATTTGAATAATATAGTATTGGGTGGCAGTGAGAAGATAGTACGTTAGGGAAACCAATTCTAATAAGGTCAAGTATTCTCTACTTGGTCTCTTTAGACTAGTGAAACTAGCCGAAGCTACCGATCCAAGACCCAAACTAGTTAGACCAGAATTTTTCAAAAAAAATAATTTTGAAAATAAAATTTCATTAAAAGGCTTTGTCAAGGAAAGAGTTGATGATCTAATAAGGCTATGGCCAAAGAAGGCCTAGTGCCTCGCCAAGACCTGGAAGCCAATTTTTGAAATTCAAATTCAAATTATTCTTTGTCAAATTCGAATCTAACATAAATTTTCAGTTAATTATAGATTCAAACATTATTTTTAAAATAAACTCAAATCAATTGCTTTCAAAAATTAATTAGACTTTTTCAAAATAAATCATAATTTTTCAAAATAATTCTATTTACCAAAACCTGTCTCACAAAACTCATAAGGCAAACGTGATTGACAACTCTAGAATGGGTGAGATGGTAAAAATTAACTTAATTAAAATTCAGTTAATACCTACATTATTATTTAAATAACAGTAAATCTTGTAGTTTAGAACGAAATTGACCTAAACCATGGTCAAATCATGATCAAAGAAGTCAAACCATGGTCAAACTATGGTCAAAGTAGTCAAATCTTGGTCAAAGCAGTCAAACCATAGTCAAATCATTTCAAACCATGGTCAAACTAATTAAACCATGGTCAAATGATGACAAGACAACAAAGATGCCAATCCACACTCAATCCGGGCGCCCGTGACTCCTCGGGCCCCCCCACAAGACTTTCACTTCTCTCAAGGCAAAAATCTGCCTTTATACCTTAACCAGGGCGCCCCGAACCTTTCGGGCGCCCCTAGTACCGGTCAAAGGCTGCAAGGCTGCTATTCCTGTCTGACCGGGGCGCCCGGGCCATTGTGGGCGCCCCCAACCAGTGTTTGTACACTGTCAACAGCAAAGCCCTGTCCCGGGCGCCCTAGCCAAAACGCCTATAAAAGGCCACCCGAATCTCCTCTTCTTGCCACACCAAAAACTTCCTCCTTTCTAACTTCTTTCATTCCAAGGCGACAGAGTGACCTTCTTGCTCACTCAACTTCGACAATGCCTCCACGAGTGGCCCCTCGGTATAATTCTTTAATTACCATTTTCTTATGCATTTACTTTTTCCTTAAATTCTTTCTTCTAAATGCATGCTTCTCAACTTAGAAAACGCCGAGCAAACCAAGCGAACCCCGGTACCGAACCAAGTCCTGATCCTAGGTTTCCAACTCTAGAATTGTGTAATAAGTTTGCTCGAACTACATATAAGCCTATAAAAATTAGTTATCTCAATAGACAATTCTTCACCCAATCTTGTCCTCTAGCCATGAATGTTATAAACTTTTATCAATTAGACAATTTAGTATTCTGCACTCACCCAATTAACACATCTTTATGTGCAGAATTCTATAATAACATAGTTAGACAAAACGATCTCATGTTTGTCACTACTGTTCAAGGGATGCCCTTGTCAATCACTCCTTCTTTGCTAAATCGATTTCTTGGACTACGACCTTCCCAGTCCACCTTTTGTTGCTATCCTCCTAGGGATCCTCCATTTGATGCTCCCTACTCTCACATTACTCTAGACACTCTCCACTCCTACTTCTATAGGGAAGCTAGGCTCCCCGTAGCTAGACGATTTCAGTCCGTTGACCTTCAGGTCCAGGACTACGCCCTGTACAGAGTTCTGGTCCGCTGCATTTTACCACTATCCACTAGGGATGTCGCGACCATGCGACCTTTTCATACCTTCCTTCTGTATGCCCTGATCCATCATCTTGACATCGACATTGGACTACACATGTTCCATACGATTTTGTATGCGTCCAGTGTCACCACACAGGGGCGAGTACGCACCCCCTATTGTCACATCATCACTTCCATCCTTCATCATCACGGTCGTAACATCACTGATGGTGAAATGACCGCGATGACCGACTTCGATGAGATAGGGTTTAGGAACTTCTCCTTAGCTGGTATAGAGGTATCGGGCACCGGGGTTCTGACGTGGAGACGACAGCGAGCCGGAGCTCAGATCGACTCCGACGAGGAGGTAGACGTTGACGTTGCAGATCTCGCAGCAGAGATGCGGGACCATATAGACCAGCCTCCTCCACTGACCGTCGACCAGCAGTTCGCACAGATGCGGACGGAGATCCACAGTCTCCGAGAGGAGGTCGAGGCTTACCACTTCGAGCAGATGGACGCTCGTAGAGCTGATCGAGAGGTGGACGATGCACGATACAGTGAGATGATGTCACTACTCAGAGCATGGCAGCTTGGCTCATCTGACCACCCTGACCCTTCTTCATAGTTAGACTATTTCAGCATTGTACTAGTAACTAAAGCTTGACTCATGTTTGACTCTACTGGACCTCTGTTTGACCAGTTAACTTATTTGGTTTGACTAGTTATTTATCTTGAGTATCTGATCTTTATTATGCTTGGTAGAATAGGGTTACTCTACTTTTGTTTTTTTTGTAACTGCTTTACTTATTTTAAATCAGTTTCTAAATTTTTTCAAAAATCAGCTTTTACTTAGTTTTGAAAAGTTTTTAAAAATAAATTTTTTTTCTTTCGACTTAGTTTGATTTTAAAAAATACCCCTTCAAAACTAGGGCTTTTTCGCAAATGGACTTAGCATAGGCCCTAACCCTAGAACTGCATGCACCTATAGATCTAGAAGCCAGCATCTCACAAGCACCTTAGGGTACTTTTGATTGATAACCTAGAATGGGTTGAGATGCTTAGGTCTTTGCCTTAATTCAAGATGCTTTAAGTCAGTGCATCTGCAGTAATTGGGGCACTAAATACAACTTACACAGTAATCAAGTTGAGTATCAAGTTTAGAAAATCTAACTTGAACAGAACACTTAACTTGACTAACCCTAGCGAAAACTACTGTTTATAACAGTTAGTAAGTAGCTAATTGGGTTAGACAGGACCCTAAAAGAGAAAATTGAAATTGGTTTGATTTAGTTCATATCCTGTATTGGTTCAGTACAGCAAATTATGCAATTTAGCAATTTTCTTTCTGCAATTATACAATTTATCTTTTTTCAATATTGCTTTATTTTTTTTGATATATGGCAAAGGGGGAGAGATAGGAAAGGAGAGAGAAACTTTAAAATTTTGTTTTTGTTAAATTCAAAATTTTATCCTTTATTCAAAAAGTAATTAATCTATTTGTTTTGAAACTTAAGTTTTCAAAAAATTTCTAAGTACTTAAGTGTTCAAAAAACTTCTGAAACTTAAGTTTTCAAAAATTCTCCTAAGTACTTGAAACTTAAGTTTTCAAAAATTTTTCTAAGTACTTAAGTTTTCAAAAAAACTTCTGAAACTTAAGTTTTCAAAAATTTTCCTAAGTAATTGAAACTTAAGTTTTAAAAATTTTCCTAAGTATTTGAAACTTAAGTTTTCAAAAATATTTTCCTAAGTACTTGAAACTTAAGTTTTCAAAAATATTTTCCTAAGTACTTAAAACTTAAGTTTTCAAAAATTATTTTAAGTACTCAAAACTTAAAGATCTCAAAAATTTTTTTAAGTATAAATTTTCCAAAAATTACACGACCATATTATGGAAAATATGTTTCTTTTGAAAACTGTTCTAAAGTGTTTGAAAAATTAATTCCATCTTTAGACTTAGAATTTTTTTAAACCCCACGAACTCTTTGAAAAATTTAGAGGGAGATTCCTTCCAGGGGGAGGAAACAAATTTTTAACTGTTCTGATTAACTTAACTTTTTAACCGGGTTGCCATAAATCAAAAAGGGGGAGATTGTTGGTGCAGACAGCACCCAAGTCGACCCTGTGTTTTGATAATGGCAAAAGGATTTAAAAGTTAAGATATTATGTTTATCTAACATGTTCACTAAGTTTACAGGAAAAGAAGTCCTAGGTACACTGGGCACGAAGTCCTGGTCGAGGACTGGGCATGAAGCCCTGGCAAGGTGCTGGGCACCGAAGACCTGCTCGGAAGGTGGGCACGAAGTCCTGGTCGAGGACTGGGCACAAAGCCCTGGCAAGGAGCCGAGCACCGAAGACCTGCTCGGAAGGTGGGCACGAAGACCTGCTCGGAAGGTGGCCACGAAGACCTGGTCAGGTGTATCGGGCAAAAGTCCAACCGGAGGAGCCGGTTGGCAAAAGGTAAACTCTCCTGAGAGGAGTAGGTGAGGACGCGTTCCCGGTCGAGGGAACAGTAGGCGTCGGCTCGACCTAGGGCTCCATTTCGGAGACCCAAAGTCAGAACCAAGACAGTTGAGGCTGTATAAAGATAATATATTATTGCTCTGTGTTATTTTGGACTAACTCTGGATGCAGGACTGAAGGAACGAGTGTCTGCAGCTCAGAGAGCCTCAAAGGAGTGAGGCAGCAGCTGAGTAGGGCGCCCGGAGTGTCCCGGGTGCTCCCAAGGTGAATACAAAAGAAGTGGAGCAAATGTACGCTTCGAAAGCTAACTGGGCGGGGTGCCCCCATGCTCCCGGGTGCCCTAGATGGTCCGGGCGCCCCGAGCTCAAGCCAACGAAGTGGATAAAAGTCAAGCCAGCGAGAAGCCAGCGGATAGAGTCAACCCGGGCGCCCCTAGCGTCCCAGGCGCCCCCAGTCAAACCTCAGCCCGATCCCGAAGGGATAACGGCTGACCGAGAGGTGCTCGGATCGGTTGACACGTGGGGGGGGGGGGGGCGCCCCCAGAGGCTATAAAAAGGCCCCTCGACCCCAAGGCTTGAAGACACAATTCTTCCAACGCACTCACGCTCTTCTACTTCCGCGCTCTGCTCCGGAAACCTCCTGACTCGATATACAAGCGCCGACGACGTCCTTCTGCTCCGAAAATACAATCTACACTGGACGTCGGTAACGAAGAGCTGCTTTTAAGTTTACTGTACTATTCTTGTAATACATTTTATAAACTGTTTTTGCGCACATATAGAATTGCCCGCAGTAAACGGTCAACGACCGTGGGCCTTGGAGTAGGAGCCAACCGCGACTCCGAACCAAGTAAAATCGTGGTGTTCGCGTGTGTTTTACTTTATTTATTTCCGCTGCTAATTCTCTTTTACAAATCCGAACGTTTTACGATATTCAACCCCCTCTATCGTTCTTCTCGATCCAACATTCACCACAGAATCGTCGCCACCAGTTCTTCGATCGGCCATGGGTAGGTAAGTAGTTTATCTTAGGTTTTATGGATGAATCTGTGAGGGGATTGATTTCAAAACCAAGTGTTGAGTCTTCTAAACTCTTGATCTGCAGTTGCTTGGTTAATTGGGCAGGATTTGGAAAGAGGGAATGGGAATCACAGTGATGCTTTCGGGATGAAGGATTGATTGGAATCTCAGTGGATCAGAGTGTTTTGATCCACCTACTTTGTGGTTGATCGGCTGGAATTGGGCAGAGGAGCAAAGCCGACATCGGGCTCAGGTAATGATTTAGGATCTGTTGGTGATCTACTTTTGACTCTGATCGGTAGAGTTTTTGTGGTCTTGGACATACTGAAGGATGGATTTAGGTTTTCACCATGAGTTCTCAATTCGTTGCTGGGCTCTTAGAACATCTTGGAGTTGAAGTGTGCCTTGTTATGATTGCATAGTTGTTTTTGGAATCTCCTTACCGTGTGTTGTGTGTATATGGATTTTGATCCAGTTCTTGGAATGCAGGTTGATCTGTGGCCGAGTGATCACTTTGTAGCTTCATACCTGTTTTGGGTGTTGATTGGAGATTGAGGTTTTAGTTCCCCTGTTCATATTCATCTCTATGAGCTTTGATACTATGGTTGGATCTTGGGATGATCTACGGTGTGTTGGTTTTTTGGCTGCCGTGAGTGTGGATTTTGCCATGAGTTATGACTCTTGGAAATAACCCCTGTACTGTATTAAGCTTTGATCTAGTTGGGATTGAGTTCGTTATTCGACCTAAGGTGGAGCCAGATTTTGATTAGCTATTTAGTTTATATATTAGTAGCTAAAAATTATGTTTATATACAAGACGTTGATTTGGTACGGACGGAGGGGCCCGAGGTTCTTTTTGGACACGGACTTCGCATTTGGAGGCGGGTATCTCTGACTTTTCTTTTAGATTAGTCATAGATATATGCTTGATATACTTTGTTTAGTAATAGAGTAATAAATTGTGATATAACTCTTCTATTTGTCTTGCTAATACTGTTTATCCTAGACCTGACATGTGATACCTATACCTCTAGGACTTAGGTTATGGTGCATTATCTATGATTCTTGCATATCATGTTGACATAGGTCGACTAGATAGTGGATGCTGTTTGACCATTGTCATGCATTATCGTGCATTGTGCATCACTGTCGATCAGGGGCCCCCTTTGTGGGTGAGTCAGGTCGACAGTCATACTGACCTACCCATACGACCACTCATGGGTTAGTGGTTGACGGAGTATTGGGTAGTGTGCTCTGTGCTACTCTGCTCATGCACTCATGGGTTTGTGAATCGGAGCGTGGTAGCAGACAGATGTCCCTCCTTGAGTAGTCCATGTACCAGGAGATGAGAGGGAGAGGTCTCTCCCCCATTTATATACATGGGGTAGGGGTAACACTCAGACAGAGATGTCCTCCATAGATGGCCTAGGGCTGATAGAGATATCGCCAGGATAGGTGATGGCCTGGGGTTGATAGAGATATCTCCAGGATAGGTCATGGCCTGGGGCAGATAGAGATATTGCCAAGATAGGTCATGGAGTAGGGGTGTTACACCGGTAGCATTCCGTCTACTCAATCGCTCAGGAGCAGTGATGACAGAGTACGGACGGCAGTCACAGCCCTATGTCGGAGGGTGGCCTCCGCTCAGCTTCCTCCCGTACATAGGTGACGATGTGTGACCGACGGTAGGGGTGACCATGTCATTGTACCATGTGCATACGCATATTTTGCACTTGTTTGTGCTTGCTATACTTGGATGCTGCATATGATTGACATGCACATACAAGACATGCACATACAAGAGACCTTTATGTCTAGATTTGGCGACTCCGCCACATTGGTATGGTACTTTCTATTTCCTCTTTCAGTTGTGCTTATCTCTGCCTGTACATGTGTTATTTCGATAACATGTTACACTATTGCTAGCTTAGACTATCCTGCGTATATGATGAGATATCCGCTGAGTACTGTGTACTCACCCCGTTAGCTCCTTGTTTTTATTTCAGGATGATTGTCTGGAGTGTGCCGACAGCCTGTCCCAGTTCGCATATTCATCGAGACGTTTTCGGGATTTTCTTCTAGTTGATGGTGGTACATGTTGGTACCGTTTTCTGTATTTTTTATACCTTACATTTCCGCTGCTGTCTTTGTGTTCGGTTGTATCATTTTATATGATGGTATAGTTGTACTTTTGTGAGCCATGGTGGCCTTTTGTGCATTGTGCGTTGTTGTAAGTCGTACCGGTACGCAGCTTTTATCTTCGTTGGCGTTTTCATTTACTACAGACGGTTGTTCCAGCCCTATAGGCTGTGGTACAATCGACCGAGGTGGTCGTAGAGATTAGGGTTTTGAATTGTCCGTCGGGTCGAGGGAGTGGCAATCCGGTCAGTATCGGACGAGCAGCTCCTCGGGGCATGACAAGTCTAGGAGCTGATCTTCGGACTCATGAACTTGAGGAAACAGTAGCAATCCGAGATTCACTAAGATATGCATTAAATGCATTTCCGAGAACACCAGAATGGACCTCAGTAGTAGACTCCTACTATATTTCTAAGAACCTCAAGATAAGTATGTTAGAGAATCTATTATCAACCTACCTTGGAATTGCATGAGTCTAGATGTGTAGGACAAAGAAAAGGACTGAACTAAGAGTTAGCATTGCATGCTAAGAAAATCAAATCAGATGTAGAATCTTCAGCTAACGAAGAGGAAACAGCATATGTAGCCATATGACCCCTCTAGCCTCATCAGGCGGCTCTCTAGGCAAGTGCCCTACGGTCTTCCCACTCCCGGTAGTGGGTTTTTGCCTTCCCCAGATTCGAACCCTAGACCTTCAGGACAAGTACTAAAGTTCCTTGAATCTGGTAGCCAAGTGAGCACACTTGGCTACCAGATTCAAGGAACTTTAGTACTTGTCCTGGAGGTCTAGGGTTCGAATCTGGGGAAGGCAAAAACCCACTGCCGGGAGTGGGAAGACCGTAGGGCACTTGCCTAGAGAGCCGCCTGATGGGGCTAGAGGGGTCGTGTCGCTACATAAAAAGGGGCCTTTTTATGTAGCGACACAACCCCTCTAGCCCCATCAGGCGGCTCTCTAAGCAAGTGCCCTATGGTCTTCCCACTCCCGGCAATGGGTTGTTGGCTTCCCCAGATTCGAACCCTAGACCTCCAGGACAAGTACTAAAGTTCCTTGAATCTGGTGCACTTGGCTATCAGGATTCATAAACTTTAGTACTTAGCCCGGAGGTCTGAAGTTCGAATCCTGAGGAAGGCAAAAATCCATTGGCCAAGGGTGGGAAGTCTTTATGAGTAATGGCACGACCAACGGTCGACGACCTAAGGGGTCGTCAAAGTTGGGCCGCCAAATGTTGATTTGGCCGCTAGGTTGTTGGGCCGAGGGGCCAGGTTGTTGAGTCGCCAAATGTTGATTTGGCCGCCAAAAGGACCGAGGGGCCGGGTCATTATAATAAAAAGGCGTCTTTTTATGTAGCGACACGACCCCTTTAGCACCATCAGGCAGCTCTCTAGGCAAGTGCCCTACAGTCTTCCCACTCCCGGCAGTGAATTTTTGCCTTTCCCAGATTCGAACCCTAGACCTCCAGGATAAGTATTAAAGTTCCTTGAATCTGGTAGCCAAGTGAGTCATGCTCACTTGGCTACCAGATTCAAGGAACTTTAGTACTTGTCTTGGAGGTCTAGGGTTCGAATATGGGGAAGGCAAAAACTCACTGCCGGGAGTGGGAAGACCGTAGGGCACTTGCCTAGAGAGCTGCTTGACAGGGCTAGAGGGGTCATGTCGCTACAACATATGTGGTAAGAAAAATAAATAAAAATTTTAAAACTAACAAATTTAATAAGATGTGAGCTAAGAAGCATATTCCAGGGGATCAAGACGATCGAAGCATAAGAATCTAAAAGCTACGTGGGACGAATCATCATCAAAGTCCAAGATTGAGGCCTACATCAAACTTACACTAATGTCAAGTCACCAAGAAAATGACAGAAGCTCATCCGAGAAGAGCATCGATGAAAGGAGAGCTACGTCAGAAGAGAACAGTAATGAAGGGGGAGCATTCAACTTCGAATTAGACATGGTAAGTGAGGTATGTCTTTTATTTCTTAATCAACTTTATTCAGGTATAAAATCCATGACTAGATCATTATACAAATTTAGGTCAAAATATGTAGATCTAAAAAGAAAATTAGTCACTACATATGGACAAGAGCTTTACGACAAACTGCAATTGAAAATGTCAATTTGAAATAATAATTAGAATTGGTAAAAAATCATGCATGCTCATATTTCAAATAACCCAAAAAGAAATTTTAGAAACTATAGAAGACTAAATTGGTATATTAAAAATCATAAGGGTCAAATTAAAAAATATCCAAAATTTATATTTTATCTAAATTTTTTATTACTCAAGCGGGTAAAAATTTATTTTGAATGCCAAATTTATTTTAACTTGTTAGATAATTTTGTTATGCATGCTATAACTTAGTATTTTAATTTGCTGTCAATTTGAAAAATTTTGCAACATTTTTTTTTGAATTTAATTTATTTTTAAAATTTTTATCACAAAGCATATCTTTGCACAAAAAATTTCTAGGATTTTTTTGGACCGATAGATGAAATTTTGTAAATATTTTAGTGAAAGATGAATTTTTAATTTTAAAGTTACTTCTAAGATTTTTTTTTTGAAAATTATGATCTTTTGGAAATTTTCTGATATATTTTGACTATTGTTAAAAATTAGTCGAATTTTTTGAAGTCGGAATCTAATTAAAAAAATATTTTTCAAAAATACTTAGTTCTATAATAAAAATATTTTGTTTACACCTAGAAAATATTTTTTCACTTGAAAATTTTTACAGAGCCATACTGACTACATTGACTAAAATTTTTAAAATTTTCAGAGCAGTATATAATTTTCTACAAATTTATTTTCAAAAAAAATTTAAATATTAAAATTTCTCGGAGATAAATTCTTATGACATAAATTTTTAGATTAATCATGGATTTTACACAATTTGAAAAATTAGTAACTAATTTTGTCAAAGAAAACTATTTTTAAGGAATTACTTTCAAAATTGACTATTTTTTCTCTAAAGGATATTTTTTTTGAAAAAGAAAATTATATTTTTTGTGATTTTTTATCATAAAAATCAATATTAGTGATAACAAAAAATTTTGATCATTTTTTTAATTTAAGGAATTTCAAAAATTATTTTTTGAAATCTGAGAGTTTTTATCTTAAATTTTGTTGAAGTTGTAAAATCCTTTCGAAAATTTTTAGAAATACTAGTTCAAATTTCTAAAAATACTAGTTCAAAGTTAATACTACCCCTTAGAAATTGTTTCATATTTTTCTTAACTTCTTGCTTTTTTTACCCTGTGTTTGATGTGATTAAAAGGGAGGAGTTATAGCATTAAGTTAAGGGGGAGAATTAGGGGAGGTCTATTTAAATTCATGCTTGTGATGACATGAATTGCTTAATTTTATCTACTAAATCACAAACTCTTTTTTATTGTTTTCATAAACAATATTATGTTTTATTTTTGTTTATCCTAACTTAACTCGGGTTGATGCATATCAAAATGGGGAGATTGTAAGTACTCCAGGTTGGTTTTGATATGATCAACTGAGTCAAGTTAGATCCTGTTGTGTTTGATCTTTGTGTCTAAGTGTGTAGCAGCTTAGGAGTACATGAAGTCGAGTGAAAGACACAGTGAGAGAGAATGATGGCACGAAGAGGGAACCGACGAGCTCGGGGCATCCGAGGGACGAGAAGCTATGAAAGAGTACACCGGTGGACGAGAAGGGTATGTATGACGTCCAAGAGATGAGAAGCAGTGGAGGAAGTCCGTTCGAGGAGAAGGTCATAGTTCAGTTCGGATGAGTTCAACTCTAGATGGTTAGAGCTTCACCCAAGCGAGCCGGAGCGAAAAAAATCAACTTGGAGGTTGATCATGAAGAACTGAAGTGCCTCACTTGTGATCAAGGACGCCTCGGGTGTCCATAAGTGTTTCTGCAGAAAATGGGAACTAAGGCGCCCTAGTTCTAAAGTGCGGCGACCTGGAAGGAACCCTGGTTGTGAACTGAGGTTCCCTAGAAGGCACCCTGGAGGTAAACTGTAGTCGTTAAGCTACCGTTGCTGCGTGGATAAACTTTATCCATTGAGGGTGCCCTAGGTCACAATTGAGGTACCATATATGTCATGTCAACAAACGATCACTTTGACCGGTAGGCTATAAATAGTCCCCTAGAACTAGGAATTAAGCACAACAACTTTTATTTATTTTCCTAACTCTTGTATGAGTTTTTCAATGTCTGTAAGAGGTTTCTCCTGTTGGATCGGGTTGGACCGGCTAGAGTCGGGGGGGGGGGCTGAATAGACGGTTATGAAAAATAATGGAGATAGCACTTGTCTAAAAAAAAACTTGGTTGCAACTGAAACGTTACTTCCAAGGCGGTTAACGCTCAAACAGAACTCCTTCAGACGGAGAAGCCTTCACAGTTGTAGCACTGAAGACTTAGAGAGGTTACAATTCAATTGATGCCTTTAATTCTAAATTCTAAGCCTATCTATAGCCTAAGAGAATAAATTTGGAATGTTGATTGTTGAGGAATTTTCTCTTGGCCGTTAATCCATGAATGTAATCTGGATGGTTGATCTTGGATGGGATTAACCTGCATCCATTGGATCTGATTAAAGGATAAGGCTTTATCCTTTATGAGATAAAGGAATTTTTATCTTCTGCTCGAGATTGCTAATTTAATCTCCAAGTAAGAATATCAACAAGAACAAACTGTCTTTGACCTTTATCCTAATTGGTAAGTTTGGCTGTCTCTGTTCTTGAGGTCTTGGGTTTAATTCCTCTTAGCAACAATTTAATCTTTCTTTTTCGGGCGACTAGCCTTTTGGTTCTTCTGCTCGCAATAGATAAATAACTTTATCATCTGCTCACAACAACTTTAATCACATCTCCTCCTTATCCCAGTCAGTAAGGTTGGTGATATACGCAGGCGAGGTTGCTTGTTCGAATTTTCACAGCAACAAATAAAATTCTTTTTGTTTCAGGTGCCTGGTTTGACTTGGTCAAACTGACCAGTCTTTTGGTTAATCTTCTGGGTGATTTTCGGCCAACCGGAGTTAGGCTCACCCGAACCCAACTCCGGCCTTTCGCCCCTCGAGCGTCCTTCCTCCCGGCTTCTCATCCCTCGGACACTGCGCACGTCCTTCTCACTCCACCGGCGTACTCTTCCGCAGCTTCCGCGTCCCTCGGATTGTACCAAGCCCGTCGGCTCACTTCCCCGCACAATCCTTCTCGTCCGCTACGTCTTACGCTCGACTTCCTCCGTACCTAAGCTCATGCACACTTAGCAAAGGGATTAAACTTACAATTGGGCAGTTGACTGGTCTAGGACTGGGAACCTACTGTAAGTTCCCTGAACCCTTTCCAGTCAATCCCCAGGTCAGTTCTTCAGCTTCTCAGCCGTTGCCAACTCGCGCCAGAAGATGTTGTATCCTGCGAAAGGAAAACAGCCAAAACTGACGTAGCAAAAGACTCCGGTTGACCCTCCTTGAGTAATCCCTGAGTTACCTGCACACTTAGCAGATGTTTAGCACAACAAATCAACGGAGAATCAAATATCAGAAGATTCAGAGCAGATATCAGTAGTGTTCAGAAGGAAATCAGAACGCGATCAGAAGTCTGACAGCGTATTTGAATTAAAGTTCAGCTACTGATCGGTCCACAGACCGATCAGAGATGATCCTGATCGATCACCAGACCGATCAGGGAAAGCCCTGAACGATCAGGTTCCAGCCTGATCGGTCCACAGTGAGAAAATAGGGATCGTGGACTAATCTGTGATCGGTCACACTGACCGATCACAGATTAGGGATCGGTCACAGACCGATCCTCAACTCGCTGGAGTTTCCTCCAGCTTCCTCCAGCCAAAGGCCCTGATCAGTCACCTGACCGATCAGGTTGTACCCTGATCGGTCAGGATGAGGAATGTCGCGACATTTGATCAGTCAGATTGACCGATCATTGTTCCTCACAGAAACCTTTGTGAACCCATCTGAACTCTCTCTGATCGTTCACTAGAACGATCAGAAACCCAGTATAAGCCTTCTGTTCTCTCCCTGATCGTTCACCAGAACGATCAGGAGCCGAACAGAAGCATTTGGCTCTCTCTTTGATCGTTCACCAGAACGATCAGACTTCTCTGGATCGGTCACTAGACCGATCCACAACAGGGAGTTCGTGCCAACTCCCTGATCGGTCTTCAGACCGATCCAGCTCCGACCAAATCAGCCCTAAGTCCAGAGAACAGCCTTCCTAGCCTTCTCTGGCTCATTTTGGTCCCAGAGAACGAGCTCACGTGCCCTCTCCGACCAGTACACGCAATGCTCAGTCCCCCGGACCAAGACATCGTGCCCAGCTTCACTCACCGGGACTTCATTCAACCTAGCTTCCCTCGCTAGGACCTGGCTTCACTCACCAGGGTTTCAGTCTCCCGGATTCACTCACCGGGATTTACATCACTTGACTTCACTCACCAAAGTTTCCATCACCTGGCTTCACTCACCAGGACCCGGCTTCACTCACCGGGGTTTTAGTCACCTGGCTTCACTCACCAGGACCCGACTTCACTCACCGGGGTTTCAATCACCCGGCTTCACTCACCAGGACCCGGTTTCACTCACCGGGGTTTTCGTAACCCGGCTTCACTCACCGGGGTTTTCGTAACCCGGCTTCACTCACCGGGAGTCGTGCCTAGTACCCGACCAGGACTTAATACAGACTCATCTTATTAACCTAAACTTAAATCGGTGTCAACACCAAAACAACAATCAGGGTCAGACTACATCAACAATCTCCCCCTTTTTGTTATTTGACAACCCGATTTTAAGTTTAGGTATTTAAAATCAATTGTTACCAAATTTCACTATCGTAGGAGAATCAAGGTCCTCCCCCTACAATGGTTATACTCGTAATCATCCTAAACTTAACTAACCACACTCTCCCCCTTTGTCAAATATCGAAAAGGGTGTAGACTGGTTGTTAAGTTTAAAATACCTCCCCCTCAACCCATGGGTTTTCCCAAAACGAACAAAGGATAAGAATTTCGGAAAGCATATGATATAGATAAATCACGATAGGATAGACATATGCATCATATGAAAGAAACATAGAATTGACAAACCATGAAATAACAGTCATAGGCAGAAACATAATGTCATACACCCAGTCATGAAATAGAATACAGCAAATACATAACAAGTCATGGAATAATAGTCGGAAGCAGAATACAGCAAACAATCAATCCTGACCTGGTGGGTCGTCAGACTGCATGGGATCGTATGATATGTCATCGTCTGGTAGGAAGCTCCCAGGAGCAGTGCTGCTGGAGGGTGCAAAACCAGGAAATGTAGGTTGGTACGGATGACTAGCTGCCCAAGCGCGCCACTCCGCAATCCACACCTCCTGACTAGAACGGATCCCAGAGACCTCGGACTCGATCAAGTGTAATCTGCGGTTGATGGTCTGCTGACCTGCCCATAACTGAGAAACCTCAGAGCTGATCCCCTGTCGCCAGAGCTCGGACATATGAAACTCGTGCTGCATGGCCTGCTCCAGCTCTGCGACCTGCCACGGAGATTAGGATACAGCTCGTACTCCTTATGTGCTGCTGCGGGCGCCTCCTGATGTACAGCCGGAGCTGCTGGTACCTGAACGTGGGCGGCCCATGGTAACTCCCCTAACCCCCTCCCATCCTTCCATAGAAGGCCCTGGCCTTGAGGTCCGACAACGATGCCAGACTTGGTAAACGCACGTTTGCCAAGTCGGCAATCCTGACAAACCATGGGCACGGTCCTACCCTTGGATACATCTATACCGACTGTCTGGAGCCAGTCAGTAATGATGTGCCCAAAAGTCATGTAGACGGTGCGACGGCTGGGCTCTCTGTAGTAGATAATGGACTCAAAGATACTCTGCATAATATCAAAGTCCAACTGACGATGCATCCCATAGAACATCAGACAGTGGAAAGGGCGGATCTCAGAAAGGGGTTTTGAGGTAATGGGTAAAATGCAGTTGGTGATGATCTTGAATATAACGTAATCAACTGGAGAAAGGCGAAGGGCATCAAAAGTAGGGAAATTAGGAGCCAGCTCATCAAGGTCATCTGGCCTAGGATGTCCAAAGAAATACTCATAGATGGAGTCAGAGGTGACTCCCACAATCGGAACTGGGAAAGGAGCTGGAATGGTAGGGAAGAAGGAAATGATATTGGGCGATCGATGAAAGCCCAGATACTCAGTGAAACTATCATACGTAAAATCAATGTTTGTTTTGGCCAATCTGGTAGTGTAAGAATGAGTGCCAATAGTGGGAAATATATTGTTGTAGAATTCAGATACCAAATCTACATTGACCTCACGTTCAAGAAATAGGAAGGATTCCATATTATAGAACTCTATAATCTGTTTAATCAAGGGACAATTTTCGTACACAAAGGTCCTGCCCACAGTTCTACAAGGTAGAAGTTTGAAGGAGTTGAGGAATTTTTGTTCAAAATAGGCACTGAGAAATCGAGTACTAGTCGCCGGTGGGTGTCTACAAGAGGGTGTAGAAGATGAAGGACCTTTTCCCTTTGAGATCCCCTCGGCAGGTTCTTTGCCTTTGGAAGATTTCCTATGGGTTGGAATACACCACGCCATTTGAATGGATCAATTGAATCATAACACAAAAACAATGATCAAATACAATTAAGGTCATGGCACAGATTGAATTGATGAAGTGAACACAAAAATTTGTAAGGTAAGGTTTGATCAGTGAAGTGAGGTTTGATCAATAATCAAATGAATATGGTTTGAGCAGTGAGGTTTAGGTCACGGCAAGATCATGACAAACACAAAAATAAACCACACAACCAAAAGATCAATGGGATTGAGGGAAGGGCATGGCAAGGGCAAGGTCATGACAAACACATCACAACATGGTCAGCACAAAACTCATAAGTTAAACAAACATACAAGGAAAAATTCACAAGTATGATGAACAAGCTCACTTTGGTGCCATTCGGTTGGCTGGAGAAGGTCTTGACAGCAACTTGCAGAGGAACTCCCAAGCGGAAATTTCACACAGATTGCTCTTAGAAGGCTCGAGAGGACTCAGATCGCAGGGGAGCAAAAGAGACTCGAGCGCAGACTGAGGAAAAGCTTTCACACAGGCAGAGAAGAAGAGCTCGCAGACCCTCGGATCTGGTTGAGAGAACTCACGAGTGGAAACTACTCACTATCAAAGGGCTCGCAAGTGAAGAAGGGTTCTCACGCAGGCAAGGGAAGAAGAGGAAGATGAGGTGATTTCGATTAGGGTTTGGAGGATACGAGTGTTTGGGTGATTAAATCGGTTGGTGGACTGATCACCAACCAAAGTTAATGCGGTACCCGTTCGATCCAGGGATACCCAGACCGATTTGGGAACCTCATGATCGGTCTGGCTGGGTCCTAATCGGTTGGGTGACCGATCAGGGAAGCCCCTAATCGGTCTGTCGATCGATCAAGGAACGAACAGAGAGTTTTGAGAATTTTGTGAACCTTCTGATCGGTCGGTGGACCGATCACGAGGGTGGCTAGATCGGTCAGTGGACCGAATGAGTCCAAGACAGAAGATTTTCGTGGTTTTCTCGCAGAATGGCTTGATCAGTCTGCATGACCGATCAGGCCAACTCCTGATCGGTCCGGTGACCGATCAGGGAGGTCCCTGATCGGTCTGTGGATCGATCAGGGATCGAACAGAAAGCCTTCTGTGAGCTCACTGATCGGTCTGTGGACCGATCAGCCCTACGCCTGATCGGTCTGTGACCGATCAGATATCATAAATTTTCTGATACGGTTTCAGAAATCGTATCTTCAACCCTTCTCTAGAATTCTAATATGATCAGCTAGAGTTTATTGATCCTGGAGGTGTTCCCTCGACTAGAATTGATTCCTTCACAAGAATCTAAGAGTCCTTATGGGTTTAACAAATCAATTTGCTCCAACCAATTTAAAATCTCCTTCACATGTAATCAAGTTTGTATCAACAACAAAACTCCAATCAAGTTTCCTTAATTAGAATCCCCAAGTATGATCATGGAACCAAATACACATGTATTATGCATTGATTTTCCCCATACTTGGTCAACTTAATGATTTTTGTCTCGTCAACCTAATTTCTCAAGGGATGGATGAATATTTTGAGTAATTAGGTTGATCCTAGCATCTCACCCCATTTCAAGCAAACACAAACATTTTGTTAAACCTTATAGTTTGTGTGAGATGTTCCCAAGTTGCCCAATAATTGTTCCCCAACAATTTGAAATGATCATGAAGGGTTTTGTTTTCTTTTCAATCCTATGAAGCACGACACATTCCCAACTCCCTCCTTAAGAAACTAAATACATTTTCGAGGAGTGGTTTAGTGAAAATGTCTGCTAGGTTCAATTTTGACTCTACATGCGAAAGTACAATATCTCCTCTAGCAACATGATCCCTAATGAAGTGGTGACGCACTTCAATGTGCTTGGTCCTTGAATGATGGACTGGATTTTTTTGTAAGGTTTATTGTGCTTATATTGTCACACAACACTTGCACACCCTTGTAGGTTAATCCATAGTCCTCTAGTATGTGTATCATCCACAACAATTGCGAGACACTCTCTCCCATGGCGATATATTATGCCTCGGTTGTGGAGAGAGCAACACAATGTTGCTTCCGACTTGACTAACTTACTAACGATGATCCTAAGAATTGGCAACCCCCACTTGTGCTCTTCCGATCCAACTTGTACCTAGCATAGTTGGAATCGGTGTAGCCAATTAAGTCAAATGACTCGGTACGGGGGTACCAAAGACCGACTCCAATCGTGCCCTTAAGGTATCTCAAAATTCTCTTGACGGTGATCAAGTGAGATTCCTTGGCACAGACTTGGTACCTAGCACACATACCCACAACAAAAAGAATATCAGGTCGACTAGCTGTGAGGTATAGCAGACTACCTATCATGCTTCGATATTGGGTTAGTTCAACAGGCTTCCCACTCTCATCATTGTCTAATCTTGTGTTTTGTCGCCATGGGAGTGGTTACCTCTTTAGAGTCACTCATATTAAATTTTATGAGCATCTCTTAAGTGTATTTGGATTGGTGCACATGAATTACATCTCGAGTTTGTTTGATCTCAAGTCCAAGGAAGAAGGTCAATTCTCCCACTAGACTCATCTCAAATTCACTCTCCATGTGTCCAATAAACTCATTCAAATAGCCCTTATTGTTGGAGCCACAAATTATGTCATCGACATATACTTGGGCTACAAATATGTTGTCACCATCTCTTCATATAAATAGTGTAGGGTCTATTTGTCCTCTCACGAAGCCTTTTTCAATGAGAAATATCGACAACCGCTCATACCAAGCACGAGGTGCTTGTTTAAGGCCGTAAAGTGCCTTCTTGAGCTTGAACACGTGGTTTGGAAATTCAGAATTTTCAAACCCCAGAGGTTGTTCGACATAGACCTCTTCTCTTATGAAACCATTTAGGAAGACCGATTTAACATCCATTTGATAGAGTTTAAAACCTCTATGTGCTGCAAATACAAGCATCAATCGAATGGATTCTAATCGTGCCACGGGAGCATAGGTCTCATCGTAATCAAGGCCTTCAACTTGACTATAGCCCTTGGCTACCAAGCGTGCCTTGTATCTTACGATTTCTCCCTTATGGTTCAATTTGTTTTTGAAGTCCCATTTGGTTCCAATAATGGTGGTCTTCTTAGGTCTAGGGACTAAGTCCCAAACTTGGATTCGCTCAAATTGTCCTAATTTGTCTTGCATAGCAATGATCCAATCGGGATCGTGCAATGCCTCGTCAATTTTCCTAGGTTCAATTTCTGAAATTAGGGCAACCTCATTAGCCTCATTCCTAAAGAATGATCTAGTTCTAACCCCATGATGGATGTCTCCAACAATTTGTTCTTGGGGATGACTAGAGGCTAACCTAGTTTGCCTTGGTGTTGGAGGTGCTTCTTGGATGGTGTCACTAGACATAGGCTCAGCCTCAGGGTCCGGATGAGCTTCATGTTGTCTAGGCTCACCATCATCAGATTCATCAGCACCATCTCCAACACTCGGACTCTCATCCAAACCTAGTTTTCTAAGTTCAAATTGAACTCCTTCTACATCTTCTGATTGATCAATTGCTTTTGGAATTTCCTCAAAAACAACATCAGAAGATTCTTCGACTAATCTAGACTTCTTGTTATAGACCTCGGTAAGCTTTGCTGACAAGGGAGTACCCGACCAATATCTCTTCATCAGCTTTCGCTGTGAACTTTCCAAGATAGTCCTTGGTGTTTAGAATAAACACCTTACACCCAAACACCCTTAGATGTTTAATTGTAGGTGGTTTTCCAAACCAAAGTTCGTGAGGAGTCTTCCCTAAAAATCTATGAATGAGGACTTGGTTTTGCACATAGCAAGCTGTGTTCACAGCTTCAGCCCATAAGTAACTCGGTAGAGAGTACTCATTCAGCATGCTTCGTGCAGCCTCTTGTAAGACTCAGTTCTTCCTCTCTATGACACCATTTTACTGTGGTGTTCTAGGAGTAGAGAACTCATGTCTATATCCTTTCTCTTTACAAAATTCTAAAAATATTTAGTTTTGAAATTCTCCTCCATGATCACTCCTAATTGTTTTAATTGTTGTTGATTTTTCATTTTCAATTCTTCTACAAAATGAAATAAAAACATCTAGGGTTTGATCCTTATATTTTAGAAAAAATGTCCAAGTGTATCTAGTAAAGTCATCAATGATCACAAAGCAATACCTACTACCATTCAAAGATATTATAGTGCTACAATCAAATAAGTCCATGTGTAGTAAATCCAAAGTGGTAGAAGTACTTACAACGCTTTTACCTTTGTGAGAAGATTTCGTTTGCTTACCCATTTGACATGCATCACAAAGCTTCTCCTTTTCATACTTGATGCTTGGTAAGCCACGAACAAGTCCTTTCTTGGCCAATTTCCGAATGTTCTTCATGTTCACATGTGCCAATCTCCGGTGCCAAAGTGTAGACTCATCTTCTCTTGACATGAAACACTTAACAGAAGCATTAATAGCACTTTTAAAAGAAACTTGATAAATATTATCTATCCTTGTGCCTACTAGTACCGTGTCAAGTGTATCATTTTGTCTAACTAGACATTGACTTGGATGAAATTCAATTGTGTAACCTGCATCACACAATTGACTGACACTTAGGAGATTAAAAATCATCCCCTTAACTAGANTAACCTAGACTTCTTGTTGTAGACTCGGTAAGCTTTGCTGACAAGGGAATACCCGACCAGTATCCCTTCATCAGCTTTTGCTGTGAACTTCCCAAGGTGGTCCTTGGTGTTTAGAATGAACACCTTACACCCAAACACCCGGAGATGTTTAACTGTAGGTGGTTTTCCAAACCAAAGTTCGTGAGGAGTCTTCCCTAAAAATCTATGATAAGGACTCGGTTTTGCACATAGCAAGCTGTGTTCACAGCTTCAGCCCATAAGTAGCTCGGTAAAGAGTACTCATTGAGCATGCTTCGTGCAGCCTCTTGTAAGACTCGGTTCTTCCTCTCTACAACACCATTTTGCTGTGGTGTTCTAGGAGTGGAGAACTCATGTCTATATCTTCTCTCTTGACAAAATTCTAAAAATCTTTGGTTTTGAAATTCTCCTCCATGATCACTCCTAATTATTTTAATTGTTGTAGATTTTTTATTTTCAACTCTTCCACAAAAAGAAATAAAAATATCTGGAGTTTAATCCTTATGTTTTAGAAAATACGTCCACGTATACCTAGTATAGTCATCAATGATCACAAAGCAATACCTACTACCATTCAATGAGATTATTGTACTACAATCAAACAAATCCATGTGTAATAAATCTAAGGCAGTAGAGGTACTTACAGCGCTTTTACCTTTGTGAGAAGATTTCGTTTGTTTACCCATTTGACACGCATCACATAACTTCTCATTTTCGTATTTGATGCTCGGTAAGCCATGAACAAGTTCTTTGTTGGCCAATTTTCGAATATTCTTCATGTTCACATGTGCCAACCTCCGGTGCCAAAGTGTGGACTCATCTTCTCTTGACATGAAACACTTAATAGAAGCATTAATAGCACTTTTAAATGAAACTTGATAAATATTATCTATTTTTGTGCCTACTAGTACCGTATCAAGTGTGTCATTTTGTCTAACTAGACATTGACTTGGATGAAATTCAATTGTGTAACCCGCATCACACAATTGACTGACACTTAGGAGATTGAAAGTCATCCCCTTGACTAGAAGGACATTTTTGATTCTAAGACATTCGGATATTTGAATGTCTCCTATCCCTACAACCTTAAAGCTACCATTGTTACCAAAAGATATATTACCTCTACTTTTGCTTTGGAGGGTAGTGAACAAAGATCTATCCCCGGTCATATGTTTGGAGCACCCACTATCAACGAACCAAGCTGATAGATGCTCCCCCTCAATCAATGCTTACACAATACGAAAAATGGAAGATTTAGGTACCCAAATCTTAGGACCTAATGCACCTTCAATACATGATTTTGGGACCCATGCCTTAGTCATTTTCTTTTGAACCCTAGAAACCTTAGATGATCTAACATGGGTTCTTGACATCAAAGAAACAAAGGTTGGTTCTTTAGGTCGGTAACCTATACCGGCCTTGTTGTAAACCGCTCTTTGAGCGTTTAGGATCATGTCCAAAGTCTTGGAGCTAGTTGAGAATTTCTCAAGAAGACTCTTGAGTTTCTCAACCTCACTCTTCAAGACTTTGTTCTCATCCTCTAGGACTTCCACATGCAAGTCATCAAGATCCTCATTCTTAGAGGATTTTAGTTGTTCTACTACTTTTAAAGATTTAACTTTTTCCTTAGACTTCTTTAACAAATTAGTTAAGCATGCAATGGTCCTATACCATTTATCCAATTCAGGAGAAATTACCTTTTCATCATCCGAAGATGATGAAGCCGCGGTTGAGGAGTCCCTAGATTTGTCACTGCTCTCCAAGTCTTCGATGGCCATGAGAGCTACATGGCGAGTGCTCTTCTCCTCCTTTTCCTCTTCGGATGAGCTGGAAGAAGACTAATCCCATGTGACCTTCAAGACCTTCTTCTTTTTCGATTTTTCCTCCTTCTTCTTTAGTTTTGGGCATTCATTCTTGTAATACCCCTTCTTGCTACACTCATAACACGTGACGTTAGTTTTATCAACTTTAACTTCACTCGTGTTACCTTTTCCTTTGTAGCGTCGGCTCTTCCTCATGATTCTTCTTACGAAGTTAGCCATCTCGGATGATGAAGACTCGCTTCCATCCTCCTCGGACTCGGACGAAGAAGATGAGACCTCCTTCTCCTTCTTCTTTTCTTTCTTTTTCTTGGCCTTGTCCCCTACCACAAGAGCAATCCCCTTGTCCTTGGGGCCTTTGTTAGCGATTTCGTGTAGTTCCATTTCACAAAACAAATCATCTATTTTAACAATTGACAAGTCCTTGGATACCTTGTAGGCATCCACCATGGATGACCACAAGGCATTCCTCGGAAAGGATTTAAGAACATACCTCACAAGGTCGCGATTCTCGACCTTCTCATCAATGGAATGCAAACTGTTCAGTATTTCTTTGAATCAGCCATGGAGTTCACTTACCGTTTTGGACTCCTTCATGGTGAGGTTTTGAAGTTGGTTGAGGAAAATGTCCCTCTTGGCTATTCTTGAATCCCGGGTGCCTTCATGGAGTTCGATGAGCTTGTTCCAAAGGTCCTTGGCACTGGTGAAAGAACATACCTTGATCAACTGCTCCTTGGTCATCCCGCACTGCAGGGTGACCACGGCTTTCGCATCGTCTTCTCCCTTCCGGGTTTGCTCGGCAGACCATCTTGAGGAGTCAAGCTCCTTTCCCTCAGCGTCTTTTGGAGGGGTGAATCCCTCCTTTACAGAGAACCACATACCTATATCCGTCTTGAGGTAGTATTCCATTCGCGATCTCCAATATTGAAAATCAGCCCCATCAAAGAAAGGGGGTCGATTGGTGCTTAAACATTCCCTCATCGCCATTCTTGTAAGCTCTTTGGATGTTAAGCCGTTGGCAAGAGCCCCAGGCTCTGATACCACTTGTTGGACCTTGGATGGCTAGAGAGGGGGGTGTGAATAGCCAGACACAGAAAACTTTCGCCTCTTTTGAACTTTCTGCGATTGGGTTAACAGCGGAAGAAAACAAGCAGAAATACAGAAATAGAAAACCAAAGACGGTAATTCAAGGTGTTTACAAGGTTCGGGGATAACTTGCCCCTACTCCTTGGCGTGCCCGTAAGGTGGGTGATCCCTTGATCGTCGGCAGATCAAGCCCCAAAAATTCGGATATCATAGCCTCCTTCTCGATGGAGAAACCTCTCCACAATAGTCTCAACAGAATAATGTAATTAAGCACACAGGAACACAAGAAGGCTTACAGAGCACTAGGACAGAAGGCACACAAGAGAACACTTCACCGAGCTCAACCTAGGACAACTCTCACGCAAGAACTCCCAGCTCTTCGTGTCTGCTTGCTGATGGACTCGCAAAGCTCTTCGCTTCTTCTAAGTGGTCATGTTGCAGAAGATTCAAAAGATCAGAGTTTGCTTCGTTGCCCTCTCCACTTTGCTCGCCACCTTTTAAGTTTCTGCTCATCAGCAGGTCACCACCAGGCGCGTCTCTGCAGCTCACAGGAGCGTCTGCAACAACCTCCGCCACCAACCCACTGACCACTACTGGACTCCACTGAACCCTATTCAGCCGAGCCTCAGGTCAATCGTCAGCCTTGCCAGACAGTTGCCAGCCCGCGCCAGAAGCTGTTGAATCCTGCGAAGGGAAAACGGACAAACCTGACGAAGAGAAAGTCTCCAGTTGACCCTCCTCCTTCGTTTGAGTCATCCCTGCATTACCTGCACACTTAACAGATGCTTAGCACAACAAATCAAAAGCAAATCAGTATGGTAGCAGAGAAAACAGAAGTGATCAGAATGAAATCAGAAGACTGACACCGGATTTGAATTAAAGTTATCAGACACTGATCGTTCATCAGACCGATTAGTGAAGACCCTAATCGATCAGGTAACCTCCTGATCGATCCAGTGACTCCCTGATCGGTCACACTGACTGATCAGGATCATGGATCGGTCACTCTGGCCGATCCACCAGCTTGCTGGAGGAAACTCCAGCTCCCTACAAGCTTCTGTCCTGATCGGTCACTTGACCGATCAGGTTGTGCCCTGATTGGTCACAGTGACCGATCATGCCACCTCTGGACCGATCAGGACCTATCCTGATCGGTCCAGGAGGACCTTGATCGGTCACATTGACCGATCAGGGTTCTCCAGGCCACCTACTGATCTCTCTCTGATCGTTCACCAGAACGATCAGAAACCAAACCGAAACATTCTGTTCTCACTCTGATCGTTCACCAGACCTATCAGAAGCCAAACAGAAACATTCTATTCTCTCTCTGATCGTTCACCAGAATGATCAAACTCCCTGGATAGATCACCAAACCGATCTACAATAAGGAGTTAGTGCCAACTCCATGATCGGTCTCCAGACCGATCCAGCTCCAACCAATTCAACCCTAAGTCCAAAGAACAACCTCCCTAGCCTTCTCTGACTCATTCTGATCCCGGAGGAAGAGCTCACGTGCCCTCTCCGACCAGTACACTCAATGCTCAGTCCCCCGGACCAAGACTTTATGCCCAGCTTCACTCACCGGGACTTTGTTCAACCTAGCTTCCCTTGCTAGGACCCGGCTTCACTCATCGGGGTTTCAGTCACCCGGCTTCACTCACCGGGGTTTCCATCACCCGGCTTCACTACCAGGACCCGGCTTCACTCACCGGGGTTTCCATCACCGACTTCACTCACCAGGACCCGACTTCACTTACCGGGGTTTCCATCACCCAACTTCACTCACCAGGACCCGGCTTCACTCACCGGGGTTTCCATTACCCTGCTTCACTCACCGGGGTTTCCATTACCCTGCTTCACTCACCGGAGTTTCCGTCACCCGACTTCACTCACCGGGAATCATGCACAGTCCCCGACTAGGACTTAATCCGAACTTATCTTACTAACCTAAACTTAAATCGGTGTCAACACCAAAACAACAATCAGGTCAGACTGTATCAACAATTTATATTATTTAAAAGCTTTTGTATGTAAGGTACATATCCTAAATATTAAAGACTACTTAGGAAAATTTCAATCAAAATCAACCCTAGGGATTTTTGTAGGGTACTCAACCACAAGTAAGGCATATAGGGTCTATAATAAACATACTCATAAAATTGAAGAAACTAAAAATGTAATATTTGATTAAGAAATGGTAACAACACCAATTAATTTACCTAATACAATCAACTCATCTATCTTAACTAACTCACAAGACTTAACCAATCAACCAAACCCAAATAATTTGGACCAAGACCTAGAAGAAAGAGAATCTGTTGGATCGAGAAAATACGATAGAGGGGGAGGGTGAGTATCGTAAAACTGTTTCAGATTAGAAAAGAGAATGCATAGCGGAAAGTTAAGACAAAAACACATAGAACACAATTGTTTTTACTTGGTTCGGAGTCGCAGTCGGCTCCTACTCCAAGGAACACGGTCCTTGACCATTTACTGCGGGCAATTCTATAATGCGCAAAGTTTTACAGAGAATTGTACAATAGTATTGCAGTAAAAGGAATAATTTAACTCTTCGTTATCGACGTCCGATGTGGATCATACTTCGGTGCGTAGGGTCGTCGTCGGCGCTAGAAACTCGAGATCAGAAGTTTCCGGAGCAGAGCACTTTTATCTCCCTGTCTGGCGCTAAGCCTGGTAACTCATCAGGGAAGACTGCTGGGTAGTCACATACCACTGGGACCTCTTCTAGCTTTTGGTCCTTCTCTTGTTCAATATTGACTACATGTGCTAGAAATTCGGCACATCCTGAATCCAACAGTTTCTATGCTTTTAGAGCTGAGAGAAATTTCTTGGCCTTTCTCTTGGGTTCTCCGATGTATTCAAACTACACTCCTTCTTCAGGTTGGAATATGACGTTCCTTTTACGACATTCTACGGAGGCACCGTACTTGATTAGGAAGTCCATTCCAAAAATGATATCATAATCAGTCATATCCAACACGATCAGATCACCATAAAGCTCTCTGCCTGCTATTCAGGTAGTGCTCGGTGATCAGAGCACTGCTAACTAGTTCTTCTGAGGATTGCGGCCTATGGACGCCACTGGCCACATTAAATGCTATTTCTGGCCTTAGCATCTTGTGCATTAGCCTAACTCGCTCTCGTTCAGTGCTAACCAGTTAAGGGTATAGGCGAGCCAGTCTATTGAATCTCTTCATGGCTTCCTCTACTGATAGGTTACCTTGATGAAATTCAGTGAATTCATCATAATGTCGGTTAGTAACCCGCATATGAAAGAATTCTTCGAAGAACTCTGCTTCGAAGTTGGCCCACGTCATCTGATTTATGTCTCGCTTGGCCTTCACCCTTTCCCACCACATTCTAGCATCTCCTGCTAGGCAGAAGGAGGCACACTTGACTTTCTCATGTACTGGCCAGTCCAGAAGCTCCATGGTACTCTCCAGGGTTTTGAACCAGGCTTGTGCATCCCATGGTTCACTAATGCCTGAAAAGTTCTCTGGTTTGAGTTTCTGCCACAGAACTAGATATGCTTCTCTTCTAGCCCCTACTGCTGGGACTTCTGGTGCTATTGGTGGGATTGGTGCTCTAGGTAGAACCTCTGTCACTATTGGGGTTTCCACATTTGGTCCTGGCGTAGCAGTAGGTGTGGTCTGCTGATTAGCCCTTAAAGTGGCTATCTCCTCCTGCTGGTTAGTTATCTATCTCTGGAGCTGAGCCACTATCTCCACGAGATTAGGTGGAGTCACTATGTCAGTTGCCTCCTATTGAGGCTCAGTAGCTGGTGCCTTCTAGTTGGGCGTCCTCTAGCCATTATCTAACTAACAGAGGACATACATATTTACTATAACTATATTAAAGTGTCATGAGTTATAAACATGCTTCAGTTAAGTAGGAAATGAAAAGGCAAGAAAATATAAGTAATGTGAGAGGTACTCTTACTTGGAAGCTGCAGGTACGATGCTAGATGTGTGTGTGGAGGAAAGAGGGAACTTGCTCTGATACCACTCTGTAACGACCCGCCTTCTGGTACTAAGGCTTTAAAGCGGATCGCTACTACTAACTGGCTGACTAACTGATTTATGATCCTTGTTTTCATTTATGCTATACCAACTGGGAGAATTTAAAAAAACTTATTTCGCTATTTACTGAACTAACAATTCATAATCATGTTGAAAGTACTAACCAGCCAAAATAAAACAAAAACTTTAATTTTAATAGCATGCCAAGATTTGATCCCCCAACCTTTACCTTGCATGACTGAAGCACTAACCAACTGCTCTACATCACATTGTGTTATAAATTGGCACCAGTCGACTGCCAGAGGCGACGAAGCCTTCTGTACAATTTTGTTACTGGTCCTAGTCGACTGCCCAGTCTACCAGTCGACTGGTATCTGTCGCAGTCGACTGCTAGTTCTGAAATCTGAAAATTCAGATTCCATAAACGTGCCAAAGTCAACTCACATCGTGCCAAAAACCCCCACAAACTCATATTTAAGCTTACTAATAGGTATACAATGATTCTAGGCCATATTCTACATGTTTCCATGACATTAAAGCATACTTTAACCATTTCTAAGCATGAAATTAGAAACATGAACTTTGTATCAACTTCCTTCTAAAACTAGGCATTGTTTCGGTCTAGATGCATCAATAGTAGCACTATAATATCAGAAATGGTTCCATGGCCTTAAACCATTCATTTTACTACTAATTAACATGCACTTGGAATGTATCATCCAACATATCACATGTAGAAGATAACAACATGTCAAAGTATAACTAGAGACATGCACTTGAATGTATCACTCAACATATCACATGTAGAAGCTAACAACATGTTAAAGTATAACTAGAAATATGCACTTGAATGTATCACTCAACATGACAAAGGTACTTAAGATGCGGAAAATAGTAAACATGACAAGGAACTAATTCATTTAACATTCTTAATAACATGTCATCTTAATGCAAGTTCCCAAGGTTCTTTCATTCCAAGTTTCCACCACCACACACCCCACCATCATCCCTGCCGCTTCTGCTACTCTATTTTTCCTTTGCCTTTATCTGCAGTATAAGGAAAAAATGAAACTATAAGCATAAAACTTAGTAAGTACCATCCTACTCACAAAACAATGCATATCTCGAAACTCATGCTTTTGAAAACACATGTAGGAAAACATATCATGCTTGTCATTTATTCTTGTTGAAACATATAATCTAAACAAATATCATGGCATACTCATCATACTAAGCACATGAACTAAATCATATTCTTATAACTAAATTCACATGACATTCATAGAATTTACTGAACTAAGCATGATCTTAAAACTGATTTCACTTAAAGCTATTACTAAAATTTTGAAACATATACATATAATAAGTGAAAATAATAATCATGATGCTGTGGGCCCGGCAATGTGCTGCTAATGTGCGCATCCCTAAATAGATCCGAGGTAGCTAATCCCGAACCCATTAGGGTATTACTACTAGGCAAACTAGGAGCCTAGGTGCAACTAAGAGCCCACCCATGGACGAACTAGAGTTCAAGCACATGCCATAAAAAGTAAAATACTTTCATAAATACTCTTTTATTTAACCTTGCATCTACTAGGCAATCTAGAGCCTAGGGGCGATCTAGGAGCCCACCCAATGGACGAACTAGGGTCCATAACATAAAGCAAGGGTAGCTAACTTCATAACATGCTAAAACTCATATTAGAGCTTCTTAACATTTTCTCGAGCACCTTGCGTGCCTAAAAACTCTCCTTTTTCATTAAAGAACACTTCATAGGCACTCGACGGTGCGTCTAAACCCCAAACTAAAGGGGGAAGCACATCCAGCTCATCTAGTGGTGCCCTTAAAATCGGTAGAGGAAGTTAATCTGCACACATGGGCATAAAATTACAATTAGATAAACTAGAACAATCAATCATACAAATGAAGCTACTTATACTGCAGGTGAGGGATACTTACATCCTGCGCTTGTTCTTACAACTCTAGGCGTAGGGTTTAGGGAGAGGGAAGGTCCTTGGAGTCTCGGAGAGGGTCTAAAGACGAAGTACTCCTTGAGACGATCCCCTAGCGCGTCCTCCTTCTTGAATCCGCCCAACACAAGACCTTAGACCTCCTCCATGTTTTGCCGTGAGTGAGGGAGAGAAAGTCTCGAGAGAGAGGGAGAGGAAAATCGCGCGCGCGAGAGAGAGAGAGAGAGAGTCGGCGGTGAGAAGATGAGGGAAAGAATAAACCTAAAACCCCTTAAGTTTCGTTTTATATTTATGGAGAAATTTAACTAACTTCACCTTATCTATCTTTTCCTCTAGTTTATTTTAATGATAATAATCTCATCCCACTTGGTAAGCCTATTCTTCTCTTATGGTAAAGGTCTAGGGGTCAAACCCCACTTAATTTTTTTTATCGCGCATTCTATTTTTATTCTTTTTTGCCTTATTTGTCCATGGAAAAATTCTATAAAAATATCCATAAATTCAGAATTAATTCTAGGATATTTCTAAAATTTGTTTTGAGAATTTTCGGGCGTTACAATCCCTCATACCTTATAAAAAGTTCGTCCTCGAACTTAAAATAGCTCTGGGTATTTCTGCCTCATGCTGTCCTCTGGTTCCCATGTTTCCTCTTCTACTCTGTGATTTTGCCATATGACTTTCACTAATGGTACCTCCTTGTTCCGCAATTTCTTAACTGCTCGGTCTATTATCTGAATAGGTCGACTATCATAACTGAGATCTTCGCGGACTTGTACCGTCTGTGACTCTATCACCTGGGTGGCATCTGGGATATGCTTCTTAAGCATGGAGACATGAAATACCTTATGGATAGCTGCCATCTCCTGAGGTAGCTCCAGCTCATAAGCTACTTTGCCAACTCTTCCAGTGATGGGGTATGGTCCTACATATCTGGGACTTAGCTTGCCCTTCTTCCCAAAACGCATTACTCTCTTCATGGGAGCCACTCTAAGGAATACTGAATCCCCAACTTCAAACTCTAATGGTCTGTGCCGTGTATCAGCATAGCTCTTCTGGCGGCTCTGAGCTGTTTCTATTCTCTGGTGGATCTGCTGTATGGCTACGGTGGTATCATCTATAAGATCTGTATGTAGGCCTAACTCTTGCCTCTCACCACCCTCGTACCAGCAGATAGGAGATCTACACCTCCGCCCATATAAAGCCTCATAGGGTGCCATGCCGATAGTGGCCTGATAACTATTGTTGTAGGCGAATTCCGCTAAGCACACGTATCTGCATCAACTACCCTTGAAATCTAAAGCACAAGCTCTGAGCATATCTTCTAGTACTTGATTAACTCTCTCTGTCTGACCATCTGTCTGAGGATGGAAATTTGTGCTAAACTTCAGTTTGGTGCCTAGTGTTGTCTGTACGCACTTCCAGAAGTGCGAAGTGAACCTACTGTCCATATCTGAAATGATAGTCCTAGGGACTCCATGTAGTCTGACGATCTCCTTGAGGTATAACTGAGCTAGCTGTTCCATGAAATAGGAGATCCTGATAGCTAGGAAGTGGGCGGACTTAGTCAATCTGTCAACTATTACCCAGATTGCATCATATTCATTCGTTGTTCTGGGTAGTCCCACTAAAAAATCCATGGAAATATCTTCCTATTTCCATTCTGGAATCTGGATAGGCTGCAGAACTCCTCCTGGTCTCTGATGTTCTGCCTTGACCCTTTGGCATGTCAGACAGGTACTGACATATCTGGCGATGTCTCTCTTCATCCCAGGCCACCAAAAACGTCCCCTGAGGTCTTGGTACATTTTGGTGGAACCAGGATGCATGGCATAAGGAGATCCATGTGCTTCCTCTAGGATCTTCCTTCGGAGCTCTTCTTGGTTCGGAACACATAGGCAGTCACCGCAGTACAGTATCCCACTATCTGATAGGCGAAACTCCCCATTTTCTGATTCTGCTATCCCCTGCTTGATTTTCTGAAGGTCAAGATCTTGATCCTGTGCTGTCTGGATGTCTTCAAGCAGGGTTGACACTAATGTCAAAGTGGAGAGTTGCCCAACTATAATTTCCAGTCCGAACTCTGATATTTCCTTCCGAAGGGGCTGTGACATCGTAGACAAAGCTAGTAGGGCGGCACTAGATTTCCTGCTAAGTGCGTCTGCCACCTTATTAGCTTTGCCTGGGTTGTAGAGGATGTCAATGTCATAATCCTTGACCAGCTCAAGCCATCTGCATTGCCTCATGTTCAGATCCTTATGAGTAAAGAAATACTTCAGACTCTGATGATCTGTGAAAATCCTACACTGAGCTCCGTATAGGTAATGCCTCCAGATCTTGAGAGCGAACACTACTGCAGCTAGCTCAAGGTCATGAGTAGGGTAGTTCTTCTCATAATCCTTGAGTTGTCTAGAGGCATAGGCGATAACCTTGCCATTCTGCATCAGCACTGCTCCAAGTCCTAATTTAGAAGCATCACTATAAATGTCAAAGCTGTCAGTGGTCTCTGGAAGAGTCAGGATGGGGGCACTAGTCAATCTTCTCTTTAATTCTGTAAAACTGTTCTCGCAGTCCCCTGTCCACCGAAACTTTCTGTTCTTTCTGGTAAGAGCTATCAGTGGGGAGGTTATTCTAGAGAAATCCTCTACAAACATCCTGTAGTAACCGGCTAGACCCAGAAAACTTCGGATCTCACTGGCATTCTTCGGTCTAACCCAGTTACTTACTGCTTCTATTTTGCTGGGGTCTACCATCACACCATCCTTGGAGATGATGTGACCCAGAAAAGGCACCTGATCGAGCCAAAATTCACACTTGGAGAATTTCGCATATAGTTGGCTCCGCTGAAGAATTTCTAATACTGTTTTCAGGTGTTCTGCGTGTTCCTTCTGAGTCCTGGAATATATCAGAATGTCATCGATGAAGACGATAACAAACTTATCTAAATATTCTCGGAACACTCTGTTCATGAGGTCCATAAAAGTCGCTGGAGCGTTCGTTACGCCAAAAGGCATAACTACAAACTCATAGTGTCCGTATCTTGTTCTGAAAGCTGTCTTGGGGATGTCACCTTCTTTAACATTCACCTGGTGATAACCCGATCTCAAGTCTATTTTTGAGAATTGGTAACCATTTCAGTCGTGTCATGGTTTCAAATACAATTTAAGTATCAAATTCCTCTAAACTAATGTAGCATAGAGTAACTCGAGTCGTCTCCCAACGAATGTAGTTGGTGCATGATAAATCTCAGATATCGTATTTTATTGCTTTTGGGTTTTTGATATCAAACTGGAGTTTGATTTAAACGTTAATACTACGAACAGAAATAGAAAAGCAAGTATGAAATCTAGTTCTACCGAAGTGAAAGACAATGCAGGTAATAAATCTAACCTCACTAAACTATACTTGCAAGAGAATAAAAAGAAACATAAGGTAAAACAATTAGGGAACTGAACATAAATGAAACCTAACCTAATTGCATCAAACTGAATCCATTAATGAAGATCTACGATAAGAAAGCAATTAAACTAATGAAGCAATTACTGAAAAACCATCAACTAAACAATAAGCAATTAAACTAATGAAGCATTTACTAAAAATCTACGATAAGAAAAATTCAAACTAGAATCCATTAATGAAAGAAACAATTCATCAAACACATGGTGATCGTGTATTAAGATAACATGAGTGTATTCCATTCTAGAACATAGAAGATAAAATTCGATACAAACATCAACATTTAAATTCAAAAATCAAGAATCAACACATAACAACTCAAATTAACTAAGCCAATCAAACAGAATTGCCAGTCTCGGTTATCAAATTTGATGGTGTAGCTACTGGAATTGCTACGAATGAGTTGCTGCTATGAAGGAAAATCTGTCGGCTGTGATGAAATTGTGATGAGCTGCTATGAAGGAAAATCTGCCCGAGTTGAATTGCTGTGAAGATGAAATTGTGATGAGCTGCTGCCGGCTGTGATGAGCTGCTGCCGGATCTAATCGATCTGATGAGCTGCTGCTGTGAAGGATGAAGCTGCTCCAGATGTGATGAGAAAAACTGCGAAGAACTGATAAGAAAAGCTGCTAAGAAGTAATTGCTGGAAAATGGATCTGAATGCTACTGAATCTGACGAGCTGTGAAAGGAAATAAAACTGTTGAAAACGAATTGCAATGAAAGAAAACGCTGAAGAAAAACTTGATAAAGAAAAACAAAGGATGTAAAGGAATTTGATCGATGGCGTGCGGTGGAGATGGCTGATCGTTTTCTCTCCGAACCCCGAAAGAGAAAGCCGCGGTGGAGATGGATGGCTGCGACGGCTGCGTTCGGCTACATTTGGCTAGAGCACGGAACCCCCAAAGCCCTAGTTTGTGGTCGCCGGTGATGAAAATGGAGGAAAATTCTCTCCGAACCCCGAAAGAGAACTCTTCCTCTCTTCTCTCCGAACCCCGAAAGAGAAGAGATGGAGCTCCGGCCGGCTAAGATTCGGAACCCCCTAGCCCTAGCTTCGTGCAATGGCTGGAGATGGTGGTGGATGAAGAAGAAGGTGAGTTGCCTGCGTGTGATGGTGGAAGCCGATCGATGCCCTAGCTTCTCTGCGTCTGCCCCTTTTTGTTTCTTTAGCTCGGCTGCGCGTGAAGGATGGTCAAGCTCGGGTTTGATTCAGCCAGTGGTTCGATCAATCAGTTGAGTTCAGCCCAGCCAGCTAAGCCAGAACTCACAGCAGTTGGGTTCAGTCAACCAGCTTCAGCGGTTTGGTCCAGTCAAACCACAGCTCAACTTGAGTTCAGTCCAGTCTTTGGTTCAGTCAAGCCAAGTAGTTCTGGTTCAGTCCAGTTCTGGTCCAGCAGATTGAGTCCAGTCAACCAAGCCAGAATTCACAGCTCAAAAGATAATTATCAATGGACGGCTGAGATCGATTTGGCTTCATCCAACGGTCGGATCTCTTCAGATCTGAACCAAAATCCACAGATCCCAATCAATGATCCTGATCTACCTGTCCCCAGCTGGGATTGACCAGATCAGTGGCGGATGGTCCAGATCTTCCCTTTTCTTGAATGGATGGTCTAGAACATCTTGAGCTTGATCCAACGGTCAGATTACTTCTGATTTGGCTGAAATTTTCAGATCTTGATCTATACTCATGAGTGATTATATCTTGAACTCGGATTGACCAGAAGTTGACCGATAGCTCAGATCCAGCCGTTCTCTAGAATGGACGGCTCCTAATAATCCGATGCTTATCCCTTTGATCTGGATCCAATGCTGACTCAAGTCTGACCCAATTGGATCCAGGTCCATGATCAATTGAAACCTACAAAATGATATTCAAATTTAGTGCCAAAAATATCCCAAATATACAAAGATTAGAATTAAAAACCAAAATGAAGGGAATACATGAAACCTAATAAAATTGCAAACTTAAGCATATAAAATGTGGATCAAACATGGATTTTAGAGCTGAAAATAATCAACAAAATGATGGTTATCAAACTCCCCCACACTTATTCTTGTACGTCTCGGGCAAGTAAACAAAACTAAAAGAAAACAACATATCTTCCAAACATTACATCCCCTATCAATACTTCAGAGATAATAAAAGAAAATTACTTAAGATCATCAAGTCTCAAGAATCCATGTATTTATGGTTCCAAATCTCACATAAGTCAAAAGCATGGTAATTTTATCAACTTGAATAAACTAAGCATGGCAAAAACCTCAAAAGATGGATATATGCACTGATGCTCACAAAAATAACAGATATGGAAGTGGAGTTCTCTCAAAGCATTCATGACATTGCACTACCATATGCTTGCTTATCTTCTACTTCTCCACTACCATAACATAAGTACACAAATCAAGAGGGCTTTTCAATGAATAATAATGAAACCAAGTGCTAACAAGACAACAAGAAAGTAGATAACAAAGAAGATCATAAAGAGCATGAAAGAAGATCAAAGAGAAGATGAGAGCATTGGGGTAATTAACATGATGTATACAATCAAACAATAGTCCAAAGTAAATAACTCAATCAAACCTCCAACACTCATGATTCTCCTTTCACATTCTCAATGCACTACACATCAACCATTTACCACATCTCTCAAAGTGCATGTAGGGATCAACATAACTCTTGAATTTCTCTAAACAATAATATCAAAAGAGTACATATTAAGAAAATATTCCTTTTTGTTCATCACTAATAAAATCTCGAATGCTTGAGGAAATTTTTTTTTCACATAGAGAGATTTTTTTTCATTCTTTTCTCTCTCTTTTTTTTTCATCTTTTTTTTCACATATAGAGATTTTTTTTTTCAAAGAGAGATTTCTTTTTCACACAAGCATTCGTCCATATACACTTGTCTCCCCCCCCCCCCCACACTTAAAATTTGCCCGTCTCGGGCAATGTAGCAAAGCATGAAAATCACCTAAAACTCACAATAATAGAGGCTGATAATAGAGAAATAAAAATGTAACTCATCATGCAATCACCCCATGCTTTCATCGCATGCTCAAGGAAAGATCAAGCTAACAAGGATATGACAAAGAGAATATAGTGACAATGAGAAAGACGATGAAACAGGAAAGTAATAGATGAAACGCTCTCTAATAACAATAGCAAGGTAGAGGGAAAACTAAGAGTTCAACAAGAAAGGTTGCCTCTATCATATTCATGTAAGCTTATGTTAATGTAATTTCAAAAAGAATCAAAGCAAGTTCTAGAGTGTCAAATATCACAAATGCTATCACACATAAGAGGATTAAGGATAGGCATGACAATATCCTCACTAGGTGATCAATAAAATGTCATGCTTAATCCAACAAGATAGAGTCTATCACCACAACAAATGACTAAATGCAATTAATATTCCCAAGCATACCAAGGAAACCAAAACTCGATAATCAGACTTAACTATCTTTTATGATTCTCAAAGCATAATAAAAACATGTAAGGAGATACAACTCGAAATCAAACAAAATTTATTCAAAGCCAAACAAAATGCAGAATGAGGAAACAAAGTATAAATGCAAAGTATAAAAGTAAACAAACATGCGAGTATAAACATAAGGAAAAACAAGAAAAGGAAAGTAAAGGAACAAACTCCCCTTTATTCCTGGCGGCTGGAGTCTATCAAGAAGTAGCCTCCATCGTGGTAGTGGAGGAGTTTGGGTGGCTGAGAGAATTAGGACTCCCCCATACTTGAACTTTACAAAAATTTGCTCCGGTGGTCGCAGGCGATTTAGGTACAAGATCCATTGAAGGAATGGAGTGCTATGAATTAAAGTAAGATCTTCTCCTCCCTCTTTATGCCTTTTGAAAGTTCTTCCAGGAGGTTGGAGTCTGTTCAGATGGAGCACCCACTCCATAAGTCTTCTAGACCCTGCAAAACAATGTAATATCCCTCTCAAGCGTGCAGGGCCAGACAGAAATGAAATAATATCAGTCTCTGCATGAAATGTATCCAAAAATGCATCAGATCTAATAAAATCAGTTCCTGGTATCTCAATGAATTTTTCACAATTAATATCCACCAAGGGTAATTCAAGAAACTTATCACCACTAATGAAATCTATTTTGGATACCTCAATGAAATTTTCATAATTATTCTCCAACAAGAATGTATCAAGCAATGCATTACAACCACCGAAATCAATTTGAGGTACCTCCATAAGTTTTTCACACTCAACTGCAGCATAAGATATAGCAAGAGATTCATCATAATAAACCACATCAATTTCAGGCTCTTCTAAAAATTTTTCATAATTCATATACACAAAAGATGTATCAAAAGATTCATCATAACAAACAACATCAATTTGGGGCACTTCTAAAAAATTTTTACAATCCATATCCACAAAAGATGTATCAAGGGATTCATCATAACAAACAACATCAATTCTAGGTGCCTCTAAAAATCTTTTACAATCAATAAAATCAGTTTGAAACACCTCTATGCAATCTTCAGAAGAAATAGGAGGAATACTTACCTGATCGTGCTGAAAAATACCTGGAGGTTCTACAAGAATAGATGTATCCATAGCTCCCTCCTGGTCAAGTATATGCTCCACTTCAGGTTCAGGTTCAGGTTCTGGTGGACACTCAACTAGAATAGGTGATCCTTGGGCTCTTGCTTCCACCATGCAAGTCCCTACACTTTCTGGTTCATCCTTTGAATCTTCTAATGTACCAGTCAATGGTGGTCCCTGGGGCTCAGTGCAATCCCCTACACTTATAGATAAATTCATTTGACTCGCAATTTGTCCACTGTTTCTTTCGATGTCTTGCAGTCTTTGTTGCTTTTGATGATATTGTACAACTTGTTGAAACATTTCCTCCAGCCTTTGTTGTTGAGCCTCACTCTCATTAGGATTCTCAAAGCCTCCTTGATTGGTGTGGAAATCCTGTTGGTCTTGAAATGTAGAATAAGGCTGCTGAAAACCAAGAATTGGCTGTGAATTCTGAAATTGGAACTGTTGGGGCTGCTCAAATGGTTGAATGAGTTGATTAAACTGCTGAAGATTGGGTTGATAGCAAGGATGATGTTGCTGGAAATTATTGTTCTGAAAATTCTGAAGTTGGGCTGACATTGTTGATTGAATTGCTGAAATAGTTGGGGCTGAAAATTCTGAGTGTCTTGCTGAAAATTCTGACCTTGAAATTGGAAATCTTGCTGACATTGTTGAAATTGTGGCTGAAAAAACTGATTTGTTTGCTGAAAATTCGAATAAGGCTGTTGAAAATTTGAATTGAACCTTGCTGAAATCTGAAATTGTGGTTGAAACTGCTTGTGGTGGCTGCTGGAATTGTTGTGGTTGCTGGAATTGTTGTAATGGTGGCTGGTAAGTAGATGAATGTCTGTTGGTTATTTGTTGATTCACATGATTCAACCAAAATTTTAACTCTGACAGTGCACTTGTGATCTCTTTACAGTCCTCTGGTGAAAACATTTTGATCTTGCAGCCCTGTCACAAATCAAACAAGAAAAATAGCAGCAACCGTATACAAAAGATAAATCAATCAAAAATAGAATCAAAAGATATAATTATCAAACACCACTACACTCCCCGGCAACGTCGCCAAATTTGGTAACCTTTTCAGTCGTGTCACGGTTTCAAATACAATTTAAGGATCGAATTCCTCTAAACTAATGTAGCATAGAGTAACTCGAGTCGTCTCCCAACGAATGTAGTTGGTGCATGATAAATCTCAGATATCGTATTTTATTACTTTTGGGTTTTTTATATCAAACTGGGGTTTGATTTGAACGTTAATACTACGAACAGAAATAGAAAAGCAAGTATGAAATCTAGTTCTACCGAAGTGAAAGACAATGCAGGTAATAAATCTAACCTCACTAAACTATACTTGCAAGAGAATTAAAAGAAACATAAGGTAAAACAATTAGGGAACTGAACATAAATGAAACCTAACCTAATTGCATCAAACTGAATCCATTAATGAAGATCTACGATAAGAAGAATTAAACTAATG
>JAGFNQ010005931.1:149821-207965 GCA_024364735.1 Boesenbergia rotunda
CTTGATAAAGAAAAACAAAGGCTGTAAAGGAATTTGATCGATGGCGTGCGGTGGAGATGGATGGTTGCGACGGCTGCGTTCGGCTACGTTTGGCTAGAGCTCGGAACCCCCAAAGCCCTAGCTTGTGGTCGCCGGTGATGAAAATGGAGGAAAATTCTCTCCGAACCCCGAAAGAGAACTCTTCCTTTCTTCTCTCCGAACCCCGAAAGAGAAGAAATGGAGCTCCGGCCGGCTAAGATTCGGAACCCCCTAGCCCTAGCTTCGTGCAATGGCCGGAGATGGTGGTGGATGAAGAGGAAGGTGAGTCGTGTCGCCTGCGTGTGATGGTGGAAGCCGATCGATGCCCTAGCTCTCTGCGCGATCGCTCCCTTTTGTTGCTGCTGCACGTGGGCTCGGTTAGCCAAGCCAACTTCAGCGGTTCGGTCAGCCCCTTTGATTCAGCCCTTTTGGTTCAGCCAGTACATACAGCTCAGTCCAGTTCCAGCCAAGCTTCAGGTCTGGTCCAGCTCTGGTTCAGTCTAGTTCGAGTTCGGTCCAGTCAGTGGTTCAGTCCTGGGTTCGGTTCAGTCAAGCCAAGCCAGTTGAGTTCAATCAATGGTTCAGTCCAGTCAGTTCACTTGATTCAGTCCAATCCAGCTCTTGGTTCAGTCCAGACTTGGTTCAGCCAACAGACCAGCCCTAGGTGCAATCAAGCAATGGGTTCAGTCCAACAGTTGGGTCAGTCAGCCAAGTCAGCTTGGAAGGAGATTAACAATGAACGGCTGAGATCGATTTGGCTTCATCTAAAGGTCAGATCTCTTCAAATCTGAACCAAACTCCACAGATCCCCATCAATGGTCCTGATCTACCTATTCTCAGCTCGGATTAACCAGATCAGTGGCAGATGGTCCAGATCTTCCCTTTTCTTGAATGGATGGTCTAGAACATCTTGAGCTTAATCCAACGGTCAAATTACTTCTGATTTGGCTGAAATTTTCAGATCTTGATCTATGGTCAGGATTGATTCTATCTTGAACTCGGATCGACTAGAAGTTGACCGATAGCTCAGATCTAGCCGTTCTCTGGAATGGACGGCTCCTAATAATCCGATGCTTGATCCCTTTTATCTGGATCCAATACTGACTCAAGTCTGACCTGATTTGATCTAGGTCCATGATCAATTGAAGCCTACAAAATGATATTCAAATTTAGTGCCAAAAATATCCCAAATATAAAAAGATTTGAATTAAAAGCCAAAATAAGGGAAATACATGAAACCTAATACAATTGCAAACTTAAGCATATAAAATGTGGATCAAACATGGATTTTAGAGCCTAAAATAATCAACAAAAATGGTAGTTATCACTCTCCTCCCTCGGCTCTCGTCCCTTGGATAGGTCCACCAAGTGTGATTCTCCAAGTCCTGCAAACTCAATCACACATATCAAATACAACACAACACTCTAACTTTAAACCTATTCGCCCACACATCAAAACCATGATCTTCCAATCATTCAAGGGTCGATTGCCTCAACAGGTTCCACTTATGTTGTCTCTTCAAATGCTTTAGAGATTGATGATTTGTGTGAATCACAAATTTTTTCGGCCATAGGAAATGCTGCCTTGCCTCTAATACCCTCACTAATGTGTGAAGGATCGGTGGAGGCGTGCAGAGGGGGGGGTGAATGCACTTTCGCAGATCGTTTTGATCTCTACAAAGTTGTTAGCACAGCGGAAATAATATGTAAAAGAAGTAAACAATGCTAACAAAAAATGTTTTACTTGGTATCCACCCAGATGGGTGACTAATCTAAGGATCCACGCCGCGAGCACCACTTTTCACTATCGAAAAGTCTCCTTAAGGTGGAGAAACCTTTATAGCAGAATCTTCCTCTTTACAGATGCAGAAATATGATGGAGGAACCAAAAATCACTCTACAATTTGGCAGCACTTTGTTACTGTACGGAATTGTACATACACGTGTAACGAGGAGCTCCTTTTATAGGTGAAAAGGACAGATTCGCAGTCTGTCCAAACTCGCACCAGTCAACTGCCCCGAGGGCAGTCGACTGGCCTGGGATTAAATGTCGTCCAACGGCTAGCAAACAGCTAGCCAACGGCTAGTTTTGGGGTATACCAGTCGACTGCCCCAAGGCCAGTCGACTGGTCCGAAGCTGCGAACTTTCTGTGGGTTTTGGCAGTCGACTGCCTCTGGGCCAGTCGACTGCCCTGCCTCCCAGCTCAGCTCCAGCCACTCCGAACCTTCTCCTTCGTGTGTGCCTTCAGGTCTGCTCCCTTGGCTCGCCCCTTGAAGTCCTCTTCCTCTGGCTATCGTCCCTCGGATGCGCACGCAAGCCTTCCCTTGGCTTGCCTCCATGCCACCCTTCACGTGTGCCCTTTGAAGTCCACTTCCCGGCTTGCCCTTGGAGCTCTCCTCCCTCGGCTCTCGTCCATCGGATAGGTCCACCAAGTGTGATTCTCCAAGTCCTGCAAACTCAATTACACAAATCAAATACAACATAACACTCTAACTTTAAACTTATTCGCCCACACATCAAAACCATGATCTTCCAATCATTTAAGGGCCGATTGCCTCAACAATCTCCCCCTTTTTGATGCGTGGCAATATGTTTAAGTTAGAGATAAATAGCAGTAGCAAAAGCAACAACAATAGATAGCAATTGGAAAAACATGAGACATAGTAAACCTAAGAGGCAACCTCCCCCTTAATCTATGTCTTCTCCCCATTTTCAATTCTAATCTAAATCCAAGTTAAGTTACCGCTTAACAACAACAATATGTAAAAATATAAGACATATCAGAACCTAAGAGGTACCTCCCCCTTAATCCATGTCTTCTCTCCAAATTTTAACCTTTCAAGGTCTAAGTTAGACAAAATACCTAAAATCATCCATTTTAAGTCAAAATTCTAACTTAAACCACTCATTCTCCCTCTTTGACACCATCAAAAAGATTGCCTCGAGCAACCCAAACCTATGGCATCATATGTGAGAATAATTTATTTCTGAATTTTCTCACAGCAGCTGAAAATAGTTGTGCCAGTCGACTGCCCATACGCCATCAGTCTAAAATTTCAGCTTTTCTGTCGAAATTCAGAAACTCCCAGAAAATTCCAAAAATTGTAAAATTTTGCATGCATATTTGAAATGATATACTCTATCAGGGAAAAATATTAAACCATATAAAATTCCAAACATGCATGACTTTTGATAAAACTCCAAAAGTTTTGAAAAACACTACCACCCTGTTTGGAAAGGAAGGAATTGGAATTCCCATGAGAATTGGAATTTAATTCCATCGTTTGGTAGCAATTTTCAGGAAGGAATTGCTAAGGAATTGAATTCCAATTCCTTTCAAACCCCTCAAAACAAATCACACCTAAACACATGTGATTTGTAAAAGGAATTGAATTCCTTTCACTAAAACAAATTAAATTATCAAATCACCCCCTCACAAAATAAATCAAAGTTGCTCCGGCTCTATCCTCGCGGGATAAAATCGTAAAAGTATAATAATTGAATTGAATTGAATTCTCTTTTTACAATTCATTCCAAACATGGGAATTAGAATTCAATTTCGGATGGAATTTAATTCCGACCGGAATTGAATTCTAATTCCTTACTTAAAAAGTTTCCAAACATAGTGTACATTTTGTATCAAATTTTGAAACCAAATTTGTAATTATATGACTTTGAAAAACATGGCAAAGTACGTAAAGCATGAAATGTTTTCAAAGTTTTAAAATGTCCAACTATGATCTTTGGCAAAGTGTCCATTGATTAAACACTTGCCTCCCCCATAGTTGGTCTAGTTTTGATATTTTGATACTTTTAATGGCTCAACAATGTGCCACAAGCACAAGTGACCCAAATGTATCACCTTAATGGATCAAGCACCCTTTTTCAAAGCTGATGTGTCCAAGTTCATTCTATACTTCCACAAAACACATTCCAAGGCCTCTTCTTAAGGATGTAAACTCCGATTCGGGAAGAGGCTTGGTAAAGATGTCGGCTAAGTTCGACTTTGATTCAACATAGTGTAGTTCTATGTCTCCCCTTGCCACATGGTCTCTAATGAAGTGATGTTTCACTTCAATGTGTTTTGTCCTAGAATGATGAACCGGATTTTTAGTTAAGTTGATTGTGCTTACATTATCACACAAGACTTTGACCTTGGTGTAATGTAGCTTATAGTCCTCTAAGGTGTGCATGATCCAAAGGAGTTGGGAAACACACCCACCCATTGTCACATATTCTGCTTCCGTTGTTGATAGGGCAACACATGGTTGTTTCCTACTACTCCAACTAATTAAGGAAGACCCAAGGAATTGACATCCTCCACTTGTACTCTTTCTATCTAACTTACACCCCGCATAGTCCGAGTCGGTGTATCCAATTAGGTCAACATTAGGGGTTCTAGGATACCAAAGTCCGACGTTTAGGGTCCCTTTCACATACCTTAGGATCCTCTTGACTACAACCAAATGGGACTCTTTGGCACACGATTGGTACCTTGCACACATACCTACCGTAAAAAGTATGTCGGGTCTACTAGAGGTTAGGTATAGGAGGCTACCAATCATGCTCCGATAGTGTTTAGAGTCTACCATTTTGCCTTCAATATCACTATCCATTTTCACATTAGTTCCTATGGGTGTAGATGCTTCCTTAGCATTTTCTAAACCAAATTTCTTTAACATCTCTTAGCATATTTGGTTTGAAATACATGTGTACCTTCATTAGTTTGCTTAACTTGAAGGCCTAAGAAAAAGGTTAACTCTCCCACAAGACTCATTTCAAATTCATCTTCCATACACTTGATGAATTCTTGTAGGAAGTCATTATTTGTTGACCCAAAAATGATATCGTCTACATAGACTTGGGCAACAAATATATCCTTATCCTTAGATTTTAGGAACAATGTCGGGTCAATTGTTCCTCTCCTAAACCCCTTAGACACTAAAAATGAAGAGAGCCTCTCATACCAAGCCCGGGGAGCTTGTTTCAATCCATATAAGGCTTTCCTTAATTTGAACACGTGTCTTGGATAGTTAGGGTCCTCAAACCCGGGGGGTTGTTCTACATAGACCTCTTCCTTAATGATCCCATTCAGGAATGCCGACTTCACATCCATTTGGTGGAGTGTGAAACCCATGTGAGCGGCATAGGCTAGTAGAATTCTAATTGATTCCAACCTAGCTACAGGGGCATAAGTTTCATCATAATCTAATCCCTCAACTTGGTTAAACCCCCTAGCCACTAATCTAGCCTTGTTCCTAGTGATTTTACCTTGGTCATCTAATTTATTCCTAAAGACTCATCTCGTGGTTACAATGATACAATCAGTGGGTCTAGGAACTAACTCCCAAACCTCACTCCTCTCAAATTGGTTTACCTCTTCTTGCATGGCCAAGACCCAATCAACATCTCCCAATGCTTCATCAATGGTCTTAGGTTCTAATTGGGAGATTAGAGCTATTTGACTCGTTTGGTCCTTGAAGTATGATCTAGTCCTTACTCCTTGAGTGACATCACCCAGAATTTGGTCAATAGGATGATCATGGTGATGTCTCAAAGGCCTGGAGGTTGTAGTTTCATTTACTCCTTCTTCCTCATCCTCTAGTGTGTTTCTTACTCCCCCTTGATCATTGCCCTCCAAATGTAGGTCTTGGATTCTTTGGGCAAGGGGTTGGACTTCTTCTATATCCTTATCAATAGAAGCCTTTCTAGGGTAGGTACTAGTAGTTTCATCAAATTTGACATTAGAGGACTCCTCAATCACTTTTGTCCTCTTGTTGTACACTCTATAGCCCCTACTAGTTAAAGAGTATCCTACTAAGATTCCTTCATCGGCTTTTGACTCAAATTTTCTTAGGTCGTCTTTGGTGTTTAAGATGTAGACTTTACATCCAAAGACCCTAAAATAGTGGACTTGGGGTACCCTTCCATTCCAAAGTTCAAAGGGTGTTTTTCCTAAAAACCTATATACCAACACCCGGTTTTGGATATAGCAGACGGTGTTAACCGCTTCGGCCCAAAAGTAGCTAGGAAGAGAGTATGCATTAAGCATAGTCCTAGCAGCTTCTTGTAGGGCTCAGTTTTTCCTCTCAACTACCCCATTTTGTTGAGGAGTCCTTGGGCATAAAAACTCATGTTTGCACCCATTTTCAACACAAAATTGTGTGAAGTTAGCGTTTTGGAACTCGCCACCATGGTCACTCCTAATTCGATTTATTTTGATGTTCTTTTCGTTTGCTACCCTTTTACTAAATCCTATAAAGATATCTAGGGTATCATCCTTATGTTTCAAGAAATAGACCCAAGTAAACCTAGAAAAGTCATCTACTATTACTAGGCAATACTTACTCCCCACAAGTGAGGGAGTACTATGACAATCAAACAGGTCTATGTGCAAAAGTTCTAAAGGTAAAGAAGTGGTGATTAGAGTTTTACCTTTGTGTGATGCTTTGGATTGCTTACCCTCTTGGCATGCATCACACAACTTGGTCTTCTCATACTTGATCATTGGGAGTCCCTTCACCAATTCTTCCTTGGCCACTCTTGCAATGTTCCTCATGTTGACGTGTCTAAGTCTTCAGTGCCACAACCACCCTTCTTCTTCTTTAGACATGAGACACTTAACAACATTGTTAGTAGCATAAGATAGATCAAGATAATATAAGTTTGCTTCTCTAAACCCTTCTAATATGATAGTGTTTGAGTCACTTTGTCTTATTACACATTTCTTAGCATGAAATTCTACTCTAAACCGGGCATCACATAGTTGACTTACACTTAATAAATTAAACTTCATATCTTTGATTAAAAGTACCTTATGAATAGAAATAGTGGGAGATACCTCAATTGTGCCCCTACCAATGATCCTTAACTTTTCACTGTTCCCAAAGGAGACCGTCCCTTCTCTTAGGTAGCTAATAGTGGTGAACTTGCTCACATCCCCGATCATGTGTCTTGAGCATCCACTATCTACTATCCACAAAGTTGGGGCCTCCTTCACCTTTACCTAAAAAACACGGAAAACACACTCTTTTGGTACCCATATTTTTTATCCATAAGCATCATTTAAAAATTTCTTAGGTACCCATGTCTTCTTTGTGGTTCCCCTAGCCCCTAGTCTCCTAGATGCACCAATCCTACCGGTAAGTGAGACGAATGCTACTTCCTTGATCTTAGGTCTATAATCTAATCCGGCCTTGTTATATACAGCCCTTTGACTGTTGATGATCATATCAAGGTTACTTGATCCTACTTGGAATTTCCTAAGGGCCTTTGTGAGGTCATCTACTTGTTTCCTTAACTCCTTATTTTCATTTTCAATATGTGAAACATGTGAAGAGGTAGAGCTAACATGCAAATCTTTAAGTTTAATAGCTTCTACTCTAAGCATGGCAATTTCTTCCTTAAGATCCTTAATTCTACTTCTAGCCTTAGCTAAATTCATGTTCGTGCTAGAAATAATTTTCACTAAGGTAGAGGAGGGTAAGTGGTATACCTCACTTACCGAAGTTTCTGACTCTGATGATGATGAAGTGGAGGAGCTCTCATCTTCACTGCTTAAGCTCCGTTCATCGTCTGATGAGTCCAAGTCATCTTGTGCCATGAGAGCGAAGTGGGAGACTTGCTCTTCTTCTTCCTCTGAGGATGAGGGATCGTCCCAAGTCACCTTGAGGTTCGTGGCACTATTTTGCTTTCCCTTTGACTTCTTCTTGTCATTCTTCTTCTTGTCTTCCTTCTTGTCCTCCCTTTTCTTCAACTGGGGACACTCGTTCTTCATATGTCCCTCTTGGTGACAGTTGTAGCATATTATCTCCTTGGCCTTACCCTTACCTTTGGCCCCTTTCCTAGCATATGACTTGTTAGAAAAACTTTTAAATGCTTTACGAAATTTTCTTACCATAAAGGCCTCTTGGTCACTGTCCATAGAGGCACTTGACTCCTCTGAGTCCGAGGATGATGAGTAGATCACCTTCTTCTTCTCCTTTCTCCTCTTCTTCTCCTTTTCTGCAACAAAAGCAATACCTTTCTCTTTTGCCGAAATGTTAGCTTGCTAGTGCAGTTCAAATTCACAAAATAGATCGTCTAATTTAACTAAAGATAAGTCCCTCGATACCTTATAAACGTCAACCATGGATGCCCACAGGGTGGTTCTCGGGAAGGCTTGTAAGACATACCTGACGATGTCCCGGTTTTCAATTTTCTCTCCAATTACATGGAGCTCGTTGATCACTTCCTTTACCCTTCCATGTAGTTGACTGACTGTCTCGTTGCTCTTCATGGAGAGGGATTGCAGTTGGGCCACCAACAAGTCCTTCTTGGCTCTTCTGGACTCATTTGACCCTTCGTTCAGTTCTACCAACTTGTCCCATAGTTCTTTGGCGCTCTTGAACGGCCCCACCTTGTTCAGTTGCTCTTTTGAGAGCCCGCATTGCAGTATGGTGGTGGCCTTGGCATTTGACTGCGCCCTTTTCATCACCTCCTTTGACCATGTTCTCATAGGTGTAGGGTCTCCTCTTTCATCGACGGGCGCCTCGAAACCATCTGCAACACTTATCCAGGTTTCTATGTCATTCATAAGATAGTACTGCATTCTACCTTTCCAGTACGCGAAGTCGTTGCCATCAAAGAATGGTGGTCGTGCGGTGGAGTATCCCTCTTGAAACGCCATTACAATTGCTCCGGTTGACTGTTAGATCTTCCGAAACGCACCGGCTCTGATACCAACTAAAGGATCAGTGGAGGCGTGCAGAGGGGGGGTGAATGCACTTTCGCAGATCGTTTTGATCTCTACAGAGTTGTTAGCGCAGTGGAAATAATATGTAAAAGAAGTAAACAATGCTAACAAAAAATGTTTTACTTGGTATCCACCCAGATGGGTGACTAATCCAAGGATCCACGCCGCGAGCACCACTTTTCACTATCGAAAAGTCTCCTTGAGGTGGAGAAACCTTTACAGCAGAATCTTCCTCTTTACAGATGCAGAAATATGATGGAGGAACCAAAAATCACTCTACAATTTGGCAACCTTTGTTACTGTACGGAACTGTACATACACGTGTAACGAGGAGCTCCTTTTATAGGTGAAAAGGACAGATTCGCAGTCTGTCCAGAGTCGCACCAGTCAACTGCCCCGAGGGTAGTCGACTGGCCCGACATTAAATGTCGTCCAACGGCTAGCAAACAGCTAGCCAACGGCTAGTTTTGGGGTATACCAGTCGACTGCCCCAAGGCCAGTCGACTGGTCCGAAGCTGCGAACTTTCTGTGGGTTTTGGCAGTCGACTGCCTCTGGGCCAGTCGACTGCCCTGCCTCTTAGCTCAGCTCCAGCTACTCCGAACCTTCTCCTTCGCGTGTGCCTTCAAGTCTGCTCCCTTGGCTCGCCCCTTGAAGTCCTCTTCCTCTGGCTATCGTCCCTCGGATGTGCACGCAAGCCTTCCCTTGGCTTGCCTCCATGCCACCCTTCATGTGTGTCCTTTGAAGTCCACTTTCCGGCATGCCCTTGGAGCTCTCCTCCCTCGGCTCTCGTCCCTCGGATAGGTCCACCAAGTGTGATTCTCCAAGTCCTGCAAACTCAATCACACAAATCAAATACAACATAACACTCTAACTTTAAACTTATTCGCCCACACATCAAAATCATGATCTTCCAATCATTTAAGGGCTGATTGCCTCAACAATGTGTACATCTCCTTGTCATACGTGGGGATAGTTGAGAGTGACTCTACTCAACTTCTCATTTAAATAAGCAATAAGTCTCATCTCCTATATAAGCACATCACCTATACCAATACCAGAAGCATCACATTCGATTCCAAAGGTTTTAGAAAAATTTTGTAGGATTAGTAAAGGGGTAGAATTTAGCTTTTCCTTTAAAGTCTTGAATGCCCCTCTTACTCCTTTTCCTATTGGTGTTGTTTTATAAAAATCAACAACAATGTTATTATTGACTTAAACTTTGAGATATCATAATTTTTAAATGAGAATAAATCATAGGACACATAATAGCACATTCAGAAATCTTCGATTTAATATATTGTATGTCTCGTAATTCAATCTCAGTTAAAAGTTATAATTTCTCAAAGTTAAAATTAACAATAATGTTATTGATTTTCAAAATTAGCAATATAGTATTGTTGATTTTCGAAATCAATAATATAATGATCCTGATTTTTGGAAATCAAATCTATTGTATTGTTGATTGTGAAAAGAGAAAATTTTCTTATTGCATGCATATATATCAAATAGACAAAAGAGAAATAAGAATAGAGAGATTATGGGAGTATTTGGGAGAGTTTCTGCTACATGCTTTTTAGATTCTGGCTACACAGAATCACTTTTGAATGTTTGGGAAGGCTAGATTCTGCTTTAGCTTCTGTTACTTTTGCTCAGAAGTTAGAAGGAAGAATTTGATGCTTCTATCTACTTCTCTTTTTTATTTATGATATAACATTAAAAAATAATATTTATATCCTTAAATAATATAACATTTTACCTGATTGCCACTTGACCTAATTTTATCTTCTCAATTATATTGTACTAATATTTATTTTTAAATAAAATTTTATATTTTTAAATAAAATTTTATATTTTTATAAAATTTCAATCATATTGTACATTTTCAGAATTATATATATATTATATTTATATAAATTATATTATTTTTTATTTTTTATTTTTTATTAATTTTATATATTTTTTCAAATATTCAAATTATAAAAAATTTAATTTTAATACTATATTTAAAATATAATAATAATTATATCACTATTTAAAATATAATAATAATTACGTGAATAAATTATTGATAGTATCGAAATTATATTTAAATAATTAAAAATTGATTAATTTATATAGTTTAAGGATGTTATTGTCATTCAATTAAAAATTAAGTTTGGAAGCAATTATTCTCCCAAACACTCAAACTTTATCTTGTATCAGCTTTTGACTTCTATTTTTAAACACTGCTTACTTTAGCTTCTTACTAACTTCAAGATAATCACTACAAGAATCACTTTTCAAGAAGTAAAAGCTCTCCCAAACACTCCCTATATATATTTTGTATCAGATGAATAGTAAAAAAAATAAACTATCTTATTTAGACATTTTCAAAATAACATACGTAATTGAGAAAAATATATATTCACTCACGCTATTTGATAAAATTCTGAAAAGAATATATATATATATATATATATATATATATATATATATATTTTGTTTTTTTCTTTCATTTCTTTATCGCCCCTCTTCCCGGTCTCAGATTCCAATCCAACGGTTATTACAACGTAGGAACGCCGCCGCAACCTACGATCCCCGGACTGCTGCTATAAATACGAATCATTTATAGATTGTCTTAGGGTTTTTTGTCATTCGGCCGTTCGTTGAGCAGCCAGCGATAGGGAGATGAAGACAATTCTTTCCTCCGAGACGATGGACATCCCTGAAGGGATCACCGTGAAGGTTAACGCGAAGATCGTTGAGGTCGAAGGTCCCCGCGGAAAGCTCACCCGCAACTTCAAACACCTCAACCTTGACTTTGCTCTCCTCGAGGGTGGGAAGAAGCTGAAGGTGGAAGCGTGGTTTGGATCCCGCAAGACCATTGCTGCTATCCGCACCGCCATCAGTCATATACAAAATTTGATCACCGGGGTTACCAAGGGCTATAGGTACAAGATGCGTCTTGTTTACGCCCATTTCCCCATCAATGCATCCATCCCTAATAATAACGACTCCATAGAGATCAGGAACTTCCTTGGGGAGAAAAAGGTCCGATCTTGCTCAATAATGCTTATGTTTTCTATCTATTTCGTGCTTTTCTTTTTACCTTTTGCTTCCACTTTAGTTGAACGTAGGCGATTTTACACTCTGTATGAGAAGCTTTCTAGTAAATTGCACCGTTTGGGTCTAGTAATGCAAAATTTTGTCTCGGGTAAAGGAGATATATCGGTTTGCTATGCTATGCTATTTCTTGAAGAAACAAGTTCAGGACGCCATCTATCAGATCAGTACTTTCTGTCGTTTGTCTTCAGAGTTAGCATTTTGGAACGCAAGATTTAACATTCCATTGGTTTATAGGATTATAGTTATATATAAGATCATGCACCAGTGAGTTACTACATTCTTTCATTAGCTGCCACTTTAGTACTGAGCAAGAAAATTGTTATATGTAAGATCATCTCAGCTTTCTCAATCTTGAAATTTTAACATGATTTAGCATTTTTTAAACTGACTTAGTTTTATAGACTGCCTGAAGGGTGAGAAAATGCTTCAGGCATTTCATACCAGAGGGAATCTTACCAAATCATCAATGCTGATTGTAGAATTATGCATTTTGAATTTTGTGAAAGAAAATAGGGTATGTTCCTTATTCCAGTTAACTCTTATTTCATTTGTAATAAAATTGAAATTTGAGATGTAAAAAAATACATAAGTATTCCTATTAGACAACTAAATAGGAAATAATTCCTAAAACATATGTATCCCTATCAACACTCCCTCTCAAGATAGTGTGTGGATATTTGTCATACCCATCTTGTACACATAAATTAACTTGCTATATTTACTGTATAGGCAATGTCAAGCTTGTGTATGAGAAAGAAAAATGAGTCTCTCAAATAATCGTTGGTGCTGTTCAATATCAATTTATTCTTCAACATCTCTTTTTGTCTATGATTGACTTCAACGGGAGTATTTGCAAGTTTAAAGCATAACATATTCCCTTTTTTGATGGAGCAACTTTATCTCAAGAAAATATCAGTTGGTCCAAATGTTTAATCTCAAACTCAGTAGCTTAGTAGACAAATGTTTTTTCAGTCCAGTTATTGTTTCTTGATTATCATGTGCCTTCACTATATCATCAACATGTGCAATAAGTATAGTAATCTTACAATCAAGATATTTGATGAATATAGTGTGAGTTGCATTGTTTTACTTGTATCCAAAACTGATAATTGCATTTTATTGAATTTGTCAAATGAAGCCTTTAGAGATGGCTGTTTAAACCTTTTAGTTTTTTAACAAGAAAAACATGGTGGGACTTGGGATTTCTATATAAACTTCTTCTAACCCACCATGTAGGAAAATACTTTTGGCATCAAATTGCTAAGTATTCCATCTATGTTTGGCAGTACAAGATAAGATAACTTATAGCAAATTCATTTTGGTAGGTGCAAAAGTTTCTTAGTAATCAATTTTGTAGGTTTGGTTGAAATCTTTTACTACCAATCGAGCCTTTAGCCTCTTAATAGAATTATTTGCCCTATGCTTCACTGTGAATACCCACTTACATCCTACTTGCTTTTTATCCAACTAGATCTAAGTTCTATATTACTAAGGCATTCCATCTGGGAGTCTCTGTGTTGTCACATCAGTTTTAATTTGATCTCCATTCAAAATTTTATTATTGATTTAATGCTCCACCCGATCACCATATATAGGCAACTTAAGAATAGGTTGAGTCACTTCCACATCATTATTCTCCCCCCAGAGAGGTGACAGCATAGGAGGAAATATGCTTCTGCCAGTTGAAAAGTAACATCCAAACTCACATGAAATTTTTTAGTGGGTAGATGATACCATTTATAGTCTTTTATGGATAAATACCCAATAAAATCATATTTCAAGGCTTTAAGATCAAGTTTCCCTTTAGTGTAATTATGCACAAAACAAACACACCCAAATATTTTTGAGGGATAATGTAAGAGTTATTGCCTTGAATAAATTCCATTGGACATTTAAAATCTAAGATCCTTAAAGGCATATGATTGATGAGGTAGGCAGCAATAAGTAATGTGTCCTCCAGACTTTATCGTTAGTCACAGTGAACATAAGAGCCCTAGTAACTTTTAGGAGATGTCTATTTTTCTATTCATATATACCCTTTTAGGCGGTAATATTAAGATAACTAGTTTGATGTATAATTCCATTAAATGTCTAAATAAGTATGAATGGTATTGTTTGTATATTTTGTAGTATTATTAGTTTGATTTTTTTTTTTCACTTTTGCACCGAACTATGTATTAATCATTCTATAAAAGGAGACAAAAAAACATGAGAGCAGTAATCAATAAAAGTTAAAAATCGTTTGTTACTAGATAGATGAGTAGAGGTCGTCCCACACATTAGAATGAATCATCGTGAAGGAAATTGGACTTTTATTATTGATTGGAGGATATAAACTTATAGCATGCTTAGCAAGTTCACAAGCATCACAAACTAAGTTTTCCACATTATAGTGCTTAAATAAAATTTAATGGTGCAATGGTTAGGCCCTCCAATGAATAACCATGGGATCTAAAGTTCGAATCTCAGCTTTAGCATATTGTAGGGGATTTTCCTTTTAGTGATAAGCGGGTCTAAGAATGCTGACCATCTGGATGAGTCTTCATGGGTCCTTCCCGATTTACCTTGTGGTTGGTGGGAAACTTCCATTGTGTTTGGCCGGTCACCCAAGGATTAGTTGGTTCAAAGAGTTGGATACCTGGTGCAAACTAAAAAAAAAAAGCGGGGATAAAGTTTTTCGAATAGAAGAAAAGAATGATCTTCTAATCTCTTATGCCACTAAATAATTTGATAAAGATAGAATAAAATTCACCTAATAAAGCATGAAAGAGGTCCTTTAACCCTGTTGATATAGGCCATCATGTACTCTATCCTAGTCAATCATTTTCCTGGTGCTTAGCTCTTGTACAATGAGAAGGGAAAAATTCAATTTTACAATTTAAATTCCTTGTACGACCACTAACAAATAGAAATTTATGTAAAACAAGGAATATATAAGATAAGAAATAAGATAATTGAAGGTGTAATTTATAGAACCATTCCCAATAGTAAGAGCTAAAGACTTGTCGACTATTCAAACTTTATCTTGGCCTAAAGAAGAAGTATAGGTGAGAGATCTTTTATGTGCACTAGTCATATGATTAGATGCTCCTAAATCTAAAATCCACATTAGCAAAAATACCATGAATATTTTGGACATGATTAGTATTAAAAGATGAACATGATATACTTGAATGTACAAGATGAGAAGGAATTACTGTGTTGGAAGAATACTCAAATCTTCCATAAGGAACTTTAGATTTTGCAATTTCTCATTGGGCAATCCACTGAAAGAATTGGTTTCTCTTGGTAGCCTGTTATCAACAGTTTTAGACATATGGGGTTTTTTTTTTTTAGGGTTATTAAGTTAGACATATGGGCTTGAGGCCGCGAACCACTAAATTTTTTCCCACCAAGACCACGGTGGATGGTCATGAAGTTTCCAGCTGGTATCTTTGATATGTATTTGTTTTCATCTGCATTAGTTTTTATAGTTATGGTAGAGGAGTCAACAAACATCACACCATAGCATTACTTCTACTCTCTTCTTGCACATATCTATATCCTTGCCATAAGAGGAAAAAAACATCATGCCCAATAACTAATATTCTTATCTAATTAAATACATCATTCAGTTTTGTTAGGAAATCGTATACATTTCCTTACAATTAATCTATGAAACTTTAGTACATAGGATGCTTGAAAATACTAATGGTGGTAAGTTTTGGCACAAGCCACGAAGTTAAAAAACTACTAGCAATTGCCATCTCACCTTGTTTCGTTTAATGAATCCTTTTCTTTAGCTCATATATCTGGGCATCATTAGCTGATTGGGAGTAAGTCTGAGCTGTTATATCCTAAATTTCTGAACTGTGTCTAGAAGGTAACCTTGTACAAACTATTGTTGCATTGAATTGATCAACCATGGCGCCTATAAGTTTAATCAAAGATCAGCAACATCAATATTTGGTTTTATTTTTCCCATTATTGATGAGCCTTGTATTCCTCTAGTTGAATAAATAACAAGCATGATCAGACCAGTTAAGGGAGTTTATTTGATCTAGTTTAAGGATTGTCAAACAATTTTGTTGCCATCATCTTTTGCCTTAGCAGAAGATCCTCTACTCTGTTACATGGCCGCTCTCTCCTTAATCAAGTCTTTGCCGCCCCAATCACACCTTTCATCGGTCATTATCAAGATGTGAGAGATGAGGAAGAGGAGGCTAGGGTTAGCAGTCCTTCAATGGCCGCGGCAAGAGAGAAGATTTGCTCTGATACCATGTAGGGTTTGGAGACTGATACCATGTAGAAATAAGCATATAGGATTTTCATATTCTTGGTAACTCTTATTTATACTAAACTTTGAGATACAAAAAATTAGAGAATACTATACAACTTTGTTTCTGCAATATTTTTTGGTTCATGCTGATGCCTCCCAGTTTACATTCTTTGGGGAAATTTCATTCCGCCCATACAGTTTTCTCTTTTGTTCAAAAGGGCCTTATAGTCTCATCCTCCTGTCATTTGACCCTCAATCAGCAATATTGTAATTTCAGATGATGAAATTGTGATGTGGCAAACATGGTATTATTCAAATCCACATGATATGATTCTGTTACATGATAGTATCAATAGCTAGGACATCAGATATTGGAAATTTTGGTGGCATTTTGACAATTTTTGAAGTACATGCAGATTTTGAAAAAACTAAAAAAGGAACCTATGTTCTTTTTATGCTGTTTTTTATGTTGTAACGTTGTCAATAGCTGAGGTATCTGAGACAGGCATATTTATAATGACAATTAAGTCTGCTTGTCTGTTGCAGGTCAGAAAAGTTGATATGCTTGAAGGTGTGAAAATTCTTCGGTCTGAGAAGGTGAAGGATGAACTTATCCTCGATGGAAATGATGTTGAACTTGTCTCTCGCTCTGCTGCCTTGATCAACCAGGTTTTCATATATTCAACACGATTTTCCCCTTGTACTTATTGAGAAGTAATGCAATTTTTTTCCCAGCTCTTTGTTTGTCCAGCAGGCTGATTTTTTTTACATATCTGACAGAAATGCCATGTAAAGAACAAGGATATCAGGAAGTTCTTGGATGGTATCTATGTCAGCGAGAAGGGAACAATTGTTGAAGAAGCTTAGTTGTTTAAGGTAGTGAGGAAACTAAACTAGTTGAGTTTGGATTTTGAGGCGTTGGGTATTTTAAAGCTTATGTTATAAAGCTGGTTCAATCTGTTTTTGTTTTTTTTTCCTTCTGAGAAACCTGTATTCTGTGGTTATTTTCTAATTTCAATACATTTATCCATCTTTTTTGCTTCCGTTTTAATGAATGAACAATTTTGTGATTTATGTACCTTACCTAAGTACAAGTTTATGTGTGCTTGCCCTAAGTATGTTTTTGATTTTCATATGATGAACTGATAATTAGTGTATATGTTGCCATCAAAAGATTTGAGGATCAAAATATGACAAAATCAATGTGACTGTCCTTTCTACACTAGCCATGGTATTTAGGTTAGTAGTTTTCATGATTTATTTCTTTTGTGTTAGCCTTGGAATTGGTGGGTGAGGGTGTTAGGAACGAGCGAATTATTTTTTGTCATCAAATTTATGCAATAATAAATATGTTGTGTGATTTTATCATCATTAGTTGGAATTGCTGCAAAAATAATTTTATGCTAGATAAGATTGTGGGAAGTAGATTTAATATGTTTCATTTTTTTGTATTTTGCAGGATGCAAGATAAGACTAAGTAGATTTAATATGATTAATTTTTTTTTGATTTTGTATTGGCGGGATTTTAAGGTTGTTTTTTTGTTTAATATAGGGATAACAATAGATCAAATTTGGATCGAATTTTATATTCTCTGTCTTCATATTCATCAGGTATCGAATATTCATTTTCATATCCATTGAAAAGCCGGATATATTCTTGACAAATAATTTTTTTTACTATTCCACTATTATCATTAAAAAACATATTAAAATTAACATTACATTAATTATATATATAGTTAAAAAAATAAATTAAACATCTATATAATTTATTTTTATATATAAAAAATAATTAATGAGTTTAGTAAAAAATAAAAATAATTAGCAAATTTAATAATTTTTTTTAAATATATATATTATTTAATCGGATATTTGAGTAGTTATTAATAGTTTCTCTATATTTTTTTTCATGTTGGATATCAAATTTTTCATTGAATTTGGAGAAAATTATCATCTTAATTTAACGTATGGTTTATGAAGTTGCTCTTTTTCAACTGGAATTGTTGAGGGGATTTTGACTCTCGAATTTACTTGGGTTGAGGCCAATTGTTTCGGCGTTGGAAGACATACGGACAGATGAACACCCAGTTCTGATTCTTATATATGATGTTCAATTCAAGGTTTTTGTTTATCGTATTAAAATACCTCATCCATCATATGAGTTGTTGTTCCTTGTGAGAGAAAATTCATTATCTTCGAAGCAAGCATATTCATAAGGTTTATTCTATAAATTTATTATCTTTGAAGCATAAATTCATTATCCATTCTTTACTTAACCTATTGGTTTCTCAAAGTAAACTTCGATACAATTATTGAAGAAATTTAATTTTATATCTAATTGAAAATTTTCTATTTTCTTTCTATGGCTATAGCAATAAGCAATCTAATTACTTCCATTTGACAATCTTTCCGATCTAGTTAGTTAAGATAAGAGATAAAATGCGGAATAATAAAATAACAAAGGCAATTCTAACACAAAATGATTTAGGGAATATTTGAGTCTTAAAAAGTGACTTTTATAGAAATTATCTCGAAGTCAGTGAGAAGCAAAAGCATGAAGTGTTTGGGAATATAAGTCAAAAGCTGATAAAGATAAACTTTGAGTGTTTGGTGAATAATTACTTTCAAACTTAATTTTTAGTTAAACGACAATAATATCCTTAAACTATATAAATTAATTTTTTTAATTATCTAAATATAATTTTGATACACCATTAATAATATTTTATATATTTATTATTATATTTCGAATATTATATCAAATTAATTTTTAATAATATATACGTTTAAAAAAGATATAAAATTTATAAAAATAAAATTATAAAAAATGATATAAATTTATATAAATTTATAAAAATATGTATAAAAAATTCTAAAAAATAAATTATATAAAAATATAAAATTTTGTTTAAAACGGTGGTGATAATTATGTAAAATGATAAATTTATTAACGGTATAAATGTTAACTTTTAATTCTAGACCATAAGCAAAAAAAATAGAAGTAGAAAAAAGATCAAATTCTTGCTTCCAGCTTTTGAGTAAAAGTTGTAGAAGTTAAAGCAGAATTTGACATTTACAAACACTCAAAAGTGTTTCTGTGTAGTTAGAATCTAAATAGTACCTAGCAGAAGCTCTCTCAAACACTCTGTTAATATAGTTCAATATAGTAAGTCCTATTCTAGTACTTATGAATTTACATTTTTGTAAAGTTTATATATAATTTAGTACTCATCTTTTCAGATTGATTAATTCTTAAGTGACTGATTTAGTTTAATAGAAATTTTTTATTAATCATTAGAATAAATCAGAAAAATCTCATAGAGACTTATTCAGATAACTAGTATTTTTAGATTCTCTTTTCACTAGTGCAGTACACAACAACTAATTCTGGCGATTTGGATGTGTCTCCATTAGCCTTTTTTTTGTTTACTCTTATGATCAATAGAAAACTTTCATAAAATTAAACCGAACTACTTAAAATTAATCAATTTGAAAATTGAATACCTAATACAATATTTACTCCTTGTCAAAAGACTAGAATCTCATACAATTTTTTTTAAAATAAACATATAAGCAATAAAATTGTAAAATAAAAACTTCTTAAGAAAAACTAAAACACCTTAACTCTTGTACAAAGAATGGTCTCTTACATTGTTATATAGAATAGTTTCTTGAGAGTTGTTGGCCAAGCTCCCTGCCCTTCTATTTAGGAGTACGTAGAAATTCAGTAAAATCAAATTAATCAAATTGAACAAATCTAATTGATTTAGTTAATTTATTTTTTTTATTTTTCTTAAATTCAATTCGATTTTAGATTAATTCGGTTCGATTTCAATTTTAAAATTTATAATTTGATTAAAGGGAAAATTTGAGAAAACTTCCCAACATTAAATTGGGCTTTGCATGCACTCCCCAACTCAAAATTTCTTTGCATGTACTCTCTGATGGGATTAACAAGAAAGTTTTGTGTGTTATTTTTTTCAGTATAAAAGAGTAAAAATTCAGTATACATTGTAAAGATTTGAGTATAAATTGTTTGAGATTGAGTACTAATTTAAGAAATTTGAGTATTATTTGAAAAATTTGAGTATACATTGTTTCAGTATATAGTAAAAATTTCAGTACATATTGTAAAAAATTTAAGTACGAATTGATTTAGATTGAATATTTTTTGAAGTAATTTGAGTATAAAATTTAGAAATTTGAGTATGCCAGGCTGCATTCACCACATCAAGATTTTCACGAGGGGTCACCGAAAATTTATACTCAAATTTCTTCAATTAGTACTCAATCTTAAATAATTTATACTCAAATCTTTAGAATGTATACTAAGTTTTTACTCTTTTATACTCAATCCATCAGGGAGTGAATGTAAAGAATTTATTAAGTGGGGAGTGCATGCAAAGGTTAATTTGAGATTGGGGAGTTTTCTCCAATTAACCGTTGATTTAAATTGAATTACCTAAATAAAGATATTAATTTGATTATTTTTTATCTAAAAATATAAATAATTAAACAAAATCTAAATTTAATTAATTTGATTTTAAAATTTTGATTAATTCATAGAAAACTGAGAGGGGGGGGTTGAATCTCGTTCGTAAATCTTTCTTTTCGTAATAAAGTACAAACAAAACATAATAGAGTAAGCAACGGAAATTAAAAGATTTGTTTTCTTTTACTTGGTTCTTTTGGCGACTTTTACTCCAAGGTCTGTAATCCTCGACTACTCTTGATGGACAATCCACTATAATTATTTTTTCAAAAATTTTCGGAGAAAGTAATATTGTACAAGATGTTATATTTGGCTAAATAAAATACGGACGAGAAAAATTCAGAATCTTTACTCGGAATAAATTTTTGGTTTTTCAACCCATGGTTGAGGTTCAAGGGGTTTTAGTCATAAGAAGCCCATACTATGAGGGGCTAAATGAGTAAAATCCAAATTTTGGAGTGGTGAAATGAATTAAACCTAAAATTAGGGTTGGGAGTGTAATAAACCAATATTTGGAGGGTTTATTTGGCTTAAGTTCTGACTTATGGAGGACTGTTACATTAGGCAAAACTTGGGGGCTAAATTGCAAAATTTCCCTTCACATAAACCGTCGTCTTCCCGCGCATCCTCCTCTTCCACGCCCGAGATCCATTTTCTGCTGCCTCCTCCCGATGCTCAATCTTTGCTCCTCCTCGAAAACTTGCCGAAAACCTATTCCTCCTCAGCCAACCTCGCTTCAGATCTACCATGTTTCTCCATCCGATCGCCGCTTGAGCGAAACATTGGGTGTTGTTCCTCTCAAGAGACACAGGCATCGACGACGGGCGAAATTAGGGAACGACAATTGTCAAGGCGGCGCATCTAGAGGTCGAGTAGCACTCTCTTGCTTGGTTAGTTGTTTCCTTCGTCCTAGACCTTGTAGATTAACTCGATTGAGGTTGGCTTTGAGACGCGATGTCTTCATGTTCCAGAGTTGGCAGATGCACTCGTCAATTTGTACGGGCTGATGGGAATCGATTGGGGAGAGAAACTAAGGAGAGCTCATCAGTGGAAAAGATGTCTCCATCTGGGTGTCACCGATTGAAGTTGGGGTTCCTTTGATCAGAACAGAGGAGAGTTGCTGCTGGGGGATTGCGATTCAGGTAAGGTTCTATTCCATGGCGTGGATCTTGGACAAATTCGTAGCTGAGGATAGGCATTATTGTTTGGATTCATGGTTGATTGTATGAATTAGTGATGCTAAGGTATAGATCAATGATTCGAATCACTGTTTTGTTTGGATTTCTGGTTGGAGATTCAATTTTGGGTGGCAATTAGAATTATTGGAATTCTTGGTTCTTGATTTGAGACTTGTCTATTTAGGTTTTATCTCGAAAGGAATTTATTATGCATAGGTTTCACATATGATGAATGGGATGTCCCTCAATCGTGGTGGCAATTATGATAGTGGAGGTTTAGCTTGGAAATTTAATTCTCTATTATGGGTTGGTTATTGATCATGTAGTGCCCTACCTTGAATCACTGTTGGTATTGAGTTTTGGGTTGGAAGGTGTAATGGATCTGTGTTGTTTTGGCGATATGCTTCTGCTCGCTGATTTGGGGTTAAATCTTTCTTTGGCAATGTGTTTTCTTGGTGAAACTTGATGTGGGACACAGTAATGGGAGAAATCCTTTGATCTTGTAAGGTTTAGCTAAATAGCACTGTGGGTCTTGGGTTGCATTTTTGTAGCCGAATCGAATGGTTATTGATAGTGGAAATGTTGTGAAGAAAACAGAGTTGTAGCTTGGAGATTTGGTCGAGTTGTAAATCTTGATGATAGTTTGGTTTAGCTAGAATTGTAATGCTGTTTCATTGGGTTTTGGGAGTTAATCTCAACGTGGGAGTTCCCAGCCAAGTTGCATGGGAGGTGATAAGGGAGATTAAATCTAATCTTACTATTAGGGATTAATGTTGGATCTTGGAGTAGTTTGATCATGGATCAGGATTGGGTTTAGCTTCATGGGATATCCCTTCTTACTTTAGTTAAGTTATGGGAGATGAGTTAGGTAAAGGATTAAATCTAATATCGATTATTAGGATAATCCGGATACAACTTGGTATTTAATCTGATTAGTATCTTTTGTTATGATAGCTTAAACTATATCCTTTGATATAGGACACTGATTTGCTTTTGGACGGGAGGTTCTCTTCATCTACGGGCTTCTCTATTGAGGCGGGTACCTCTGACTCATCTCATTAGATATTGTCATATTACTATGCATGGTTTGATATGGATAATAGTAGGTTTATACGTTATATCTGCTTTTGGTATATTATTACTCGATATCTGTTGTTTACTCTTTGAGATAATCCTTATTTAATTCCATATAGTCTCGATGTTTGCCATGTGTGTATTTGTGCATTGATGTAGTGATATGTCCCCTCATATTTGGCATTTGATTTATTTCTAGATATATCTTGCATGTGTATCTAAAGATATGAGCATTAGGTCAGGACACATGTTTCAGATCTGTGCATGTTGCGTTGAGTTATGGATGATGATATTGTGGAGGTTACATGTGTTAGAGTCATACACCATCCTTGCATTGTTGCTAGCTGGCGATCATCAACATCCCTTTTGGTTTGAGTCCATCGCCAGTTACATGATCTGCACACATGGGCACTCATTGGTTAGTGGTTACCAGCGAGTGTGTGCAGTTACTCTGTGCTGTTACGCTCGACCGCTCATGGGTAGTGGGTCCAAAGCGTGGTAGCAGATAGAGATCCCTCCTCTTTCTAGTGACATGAGGAGATGAGAGAGATATCTTTCCCATTTTGACAGGGGCGGAGTGTTGGAAACCGAATGGCTAGAGAGGAGGGGGGGTGAATATAGCCAATCACTTTCACTTAGACACAAATTGAATTTCTGCACTTCACTTTGTTAGTAGCACAGCGGAAGTGTTGGGACCGGGTGCATGTCGACAAGGATACGAGTTCGTAAAATTTAAAATTTTTACGTGCAGCGGAAGAGTTTGCATAAAATAATTTTCTAAATTATTTTAACTTCGTATCTAGCATGCAATCTTATGGTGTGTTGACATAATCATAAAATAAAACATTGCGGAATAGTAAACAAATTTACTAAGTACCTCTCGTAACTCGAAGTAAGGGACGAGATCCAACCGTAGCGTCCCTTGGAAGCTCCGCCTCTATTCGCGTCCACGCCGAGTTCTCTTCGGGATGACTTCACAAAGTCACGAGTTTTGTGCCGACGAGAACTACTAGATTCTTGGAAGGCGCAACTAGAAGGACAAGAGAAAAATTAGGAAAACTAACCAACGAAGTAACGGAATCGAATTCCGAGAAGAGAGGAGTCGCTATCCGCTTCTTCTTCTTCGTGTTCGGGTTCTCCTTCTCCTTGAAAGCTCACGCCAACTCCCTTGGATGATGGTTGTGTGCGTCGGCCCTAATCCACAAGGATGGGGCGCCGGCCCTAATGTGAAGGAGAAGAAGATGAGGAGAGAAGAGAATAAAAGAGAGAGAGGGAGAGCTCTAATTAATCTCTTGATTAATTGATTGATCTAAAGGGCTAGCCTTTGGTTCCTTTATATAGTAGCAACTCTTTGCTAAGTCTCTCTCTAAACGGAATTAGTTATAAGAAATTTATCCTATAAATTTTCTTAACTAATTATTCCGTTTAAACCAAGTCTTTATTATAAACTAATTTATAATAAAAACTAATTCTTCTTCTCTTTAAATTATGGAATAAATTTTATAAGAAATTTATAAACTTTCTTATTATGGATAAATCAATTCATAATTGATTTTATAAAATTAAAATAAACCAATTCATGGATTATTTTAATCTTCCATAAAAGAATAAATTTCTATAAATTTTATTTATATAAATTTCTTTATACGAATTTATTTATCCATAATTTATAAAATAAATCGCGCTAGATTTATTTTATTAATTAAACCAAAATAAACTTGGTTTATTCTCCTTTATTGGCCGGCCACCCAAAGAGGGTTAACACCCTCTTTGGCCGGCCCAAACCGACCCGAACCGTCGCGAATTAAACTCATTTAATTCGCCCAAAAAGCCTTCAAAAGACTTAGCCATTTTTAGCTTCCATTGCGCCTTTGACCAACTCAGATTCGACTTATTTCTCTTGATCGGAAAATCCAATTTTCAACTCGTTTTAAATCCCTCGGATTACTCGTATTGCATGTGACTAAATAGGCTTTCGATTTATGTTGGCCGTCTATAATTAACCCATTAATTATAGAACGATCATGAGTGGCACCTAGTAGTACATCATGATCCCCAATTAATCGAAAGATCAACGGTTTGACCCCAGAAGAAATTATTCTGAAACCCTTCAGCAGCTCTAATGAATCGTGCCTCATTCCCTTCACCACCTTATACCCACTTGGTTCAGGACACGGTCTATGGTGTCAGTCCCCACTAGGCTGACTACGTCACCCTAGCCCAAGTAGTGTCTTCCTCATCCTTTGGATTTCTAATTACTCTCATGTATTTAAGAGACTCGCACTCTTAACATGATATGCTCTGGCCAGAGGCTTTGAGTAACAATCCGACGATAGGCCTGGGTATACATCTCCTCGCAAGGAGTGGTGAATCCTTTGTAGGCCGTTCAAACATCTTCGGGCACTTCGGCTTATACCCAATCATCCTGGGTCCACACCTCCTTGGAGATGCTTGCTTAAGATGTCAAAGTATAAGTCTCCATGACCAAGATGACTTGAACACCGCAAGTCAAAGGAACATCGCACTTAAGCCGTAGTAAGATCTTCATTGACATATCTACATGTAGATTCCCATATGAAGTCTTACAGCTAGTCACTCCAATGAACTAGTTCCCTTAACTAGCATCCATGTTTATCTCCGGACATCCCAATGTCACCAGCCAGTGAGAATCAGCTGATTAGAGAATAACCCATGCTAATCTCAACAGAATTGATAGTGTCCGTTTTTATCAATTCATCGACTAGGGATAATTTCAATACTTCACAATTGCACATTAGAGATAATCACTAGTTGTGATCCCATCACAAATTCTCTTATGCTGTGAGTTGTATTGCGGACATTCAGTAGATGAGTTCAAGATCCCAATCAAATACACAAAACATGTATACTCAAATAGTGAATTATCATTTATTAAAATAAATGTTTACATCATAAGGCGATTGCCTTAGGACACTTCTCTCATATCACTAACAGGAAGTATGAAAACAGAAAATGCAGAAATAGAAAATGAAGGGAAACAACTACAACTAGCAAGATCGCTAACAAGGAGGGTTTACAAGGTTCGGGGATAACTTGCCCCTACTCCTTGGCGTGCCCTTAAGGTGGGCGATCCCTTAATCGTCGGCAGATCAAGCCCCGGTTAGTACCGGATAGAAGACAACCTCCTTCTCGGTGGAGAAACCTCTCCACAGCGTTTCAATCACAGATAAATGTTTAAGCTCAATGAAACAACAAGAAAGATCTTACTCTAGCACTCAGCAAAGACAAGAACACAGCAAGCTTTCCTGAGCTCCACCCAGCGGCGATCTCACGCAAGAAACCCTTCCTTGTGTCTTCCCGCTGTCGGACTCCAAGCTTCTTGTTCTCTCCTTCAAGCGCTCAAGTAATGGACGGTTGCTTCAAGAATACAATCGCTTGCTCAAGGTGATGACAACTTCAGGAACACAGCAAGCTAGTTGTGAAGAACACAAGGCGCGGCAAGAACTTAGTTCACGAACTCTGCTTCCTCGAAGCCTTCTTCCACCCTTTTTGTTTCTCCACTCAGCATCAGGTGACAACATCTCCTGCAGCCTCCAGCTACCTCACTGCCAATGCCAGCTACCATTGAGCCCTTCCTGGACTTCCAGAGCTCCCTCAGCCAAGCTCCAGTCAGCCGCTCCAGTCTGCAGCTCCGGCCGTTGCAACCTGAGATGGAAAAACGGACAAACTTGCTCTAAGGAAAGCCTTCATTGACTTCTCCTTGAGTGTTTGAATCCTCCTCTGTCACCTGCAGCTTAATCAGAGTGTTAGAGCAGCATATCAAACAGCATATCATGTATCAGACGTTAAGAGCAGAGAATCGGATACGTTCAGACGCGATCAGAGCGTCTGACAGTGCAATTTGAATTAAAGTGATCGGTCACCGGACCGATCAGAGAACCTCCTGATCGGTCACTAGACCGATCAGGCTGGGTCCAGACCGATCAGGTTCCGTTCTGATCGGTCCCCAATGCTCGATTAGAAATCGCGATTTCTTTGAGACTCTCCTGGATCGGTCACCAGACCGATCCCAGGTTGTGGATCGATCACCGGACCGATCCACCCCTTTATTGGGCGATTTCTGAGTTTCACAGTCTAGACCTCCTGATAGATCACCGGACCGATCAGGAAACATCCTGATCGGTCACCAGACCGATCAAGCTGGGTCCAGACCGATCAGGCTCCGTCCTGATCGATCATAGTGAGGAACCTGCGACACTGGACCGTTCTCCCGAATGATCTGCACAGTGATCCTGATCGGTCACCAAACCGATCAGGAGCAGTTCAGCAAGGGAACTCAACCTCACGGTTTGCTCCCTGATCGGTCACCAGACCAATCAGGAGCCAATCAGTGGGTGAAACGAATACTCCCTGATCGGTCACCAGACCGATCAGTCATTGCTGGATCGGTCACCAGACCGATCCACGAAGGAGCACCGTGCCAACTCCCTGATCGGTCACCAGACCGATCCAGGGGGCTCCAACCACCTTAGCCCTCCAAGCTAAGGATTTTTCACCTAATCCTCCAAGTTGGGAATTTGCACCTAACCCTCCAAGCTAGGACTTTTCACCTAGCCCTCCAAGCTAGGACTTTTCACCTAACTCTTCCGGATTAGGACTTTTCCAAACCTAGCCCTCCAAGCTAGGACCTGACCCTCCAAGCCAGGACTTTTTCACCTAATTCTCCAAGATGGGAATTTGCACCTAACCCTCCAAGTTAGGACTTTTCACCTAGCCCTCCAAGCTAGGACTTTTCACCCACCTCTTCCGAATTAGGACTTTTCACACACCTAGCCCTCCAAGCTAGGATTTTCAACACCTAACCCTCCAGGTTATGATTTTCCAACACCTAGCCCTCCAAGCTAGGATTTTCCATACCATGCCTGATCCCCGATCAGGACTTAATCATAATCAATAATCATCCACCTAAACTAAAATCGGTGTCAACACCAAAACAACAATCAGGGCCAGACTGCATCAACAATCTCCCCCTTTTTGTTATTTGACAACCCGATTTTAAGTTTAGGGATTTTCAATCAAGTTTTTCAAATTTAGAATCATAGGGGAATCCAGATCCTCCCCCTACAACATGATCATCCTAAACTTAACCAACCAACACTCTCCCCCTTTGTCGAACACCGAAAAGGGGTCTAGAAGGGCTGTTAAGTTTAAATCATACTCCCCCTCAACCCTAGGGGTATCTCAAAACAACAACAGTATGATTTTTGATAAGCATATGAATACATATGACAAACAGATATAGAAGTGGCAAAATAAGCATATGTATCATATGAGCATGACATTATAAGCATGAACATAGCTATGGATCAAATATGTAGATAGTACACATAGCATCAACAAAACATACTAAATAGGATAAAACATGCATCAAAGTCAAAAAGTCAAGCATAAAACATCCAGAGAAATCACACAATGCAAGACAGATGCATCAAAGTCAAAATACGTGTGGCACAAGACCACAACAGATAAGTCAAGAGGCATACATCCCGAACGTCACACAAGTCAAACACCCAAATACGCAGAACACCAGAAGAGACACTGGTCATCCAACCTCAAACGTCAGTGGGGGGGTCGTCATCGTGCATGAGATCATCTATCGTGGCATCAGCAGATCCTGGTGCAGCACTGCCTGAAGGAGCATCCCCTGGAAATGTATGGCGGCGCCACTCTGCGTACCAAGTCTGCTGCAATGCCTGGACCCCAGAAACGGTAGACTCTATGCCGGTCAATCGGCGATCAAAGGAACGGAAATCTGAGCGGTCCTCCTCTCGATGGAGCTCCCTCAAATGAATCTCCTCCTGGAGGGTACGATCTAGCTCGGAGATCTGCCATCGTAGATCTGGGTCAGGCTCATAATCGTACTCAGCGTCAGCAGTAGGAGCCTCATGAGGTGCAGCAGCCTCGGGTGGTGCCTGAAAATGTGGTGCTCCGCCAGGTAGGTCACCGAGTCCTCTCCCATCCTTCCAGACCAAGGCCCCATCGCGCTCTCGAATAATAATGCCGGACTTTGCAAAAGCCCGCCGACCCAACCGACAATCTTGCCTGACCATGGGCACGGTCCTGCCTTTGGTGACATCAACACCAACTGACATAAGCCAATCAGTGATGACATGACCAAAAGGCATATAAACCGTGCGACGGCTCGACTCACGATAGGATAGGATAGACTGGAAGATGCTCTCCATGATATCAAAGTCCATCCGGCGATGCATGCCGTAGAGCATAAGGCAGTGGTAGGGTCGGATCTCGGCCAAAGGCTTTGAAGTAATGGGTAAAATGCAATTTGTGATTATCTTGAAAAGGACGTAGTCAACTGGAGCAAGTCGTAGGGCTGCAAAAGTAGGAAAATCAGGACCCAACTCATCGAGTCCGGCGGGGCGGGGATGACCAAAGAAATGCTGATAGACGGAGTCGGGTGTAACATCTGAAAAAGGTGCCAGTAAAGGATCAGGAAGCTCAGGGTAGATCGAATACAGATTCGGTGATCGTCGACCACCTAGATACTCTGCCAAGATCTCGTAAGAAAAGTCTAGGTTCCTCTTGGCGACTCGAGTGGTGAACTCGAAGCCTCCTTGAGGTCCCTGCTGAAGATTGTTATAGAACTCTGAGACTAGGTCGTGATTGATGGTCCGTTCCAAGGAAAGAAGGAATCCCAGGTTGTAAAACATGACTATGTCCATGACCGACGGACAATGTTCTGTCAGAAAAGGGATATCAATGGACCGGCAGGATAGTAATTTGAAGGTCCTTGACTGGAAGGCCTGTTCACAGGCCGCATTTGGAAACCGGGAGCTAGAAGAAGGCTGTGGCCTTCTGGAGGGCGCAGATGCAGAAGGGGTTTTCCCCCTTGAACTGCCCTCAGCAACTTCTTTGCCCTTAGAAGACTTTCTATAGATTGGAATAGATCATACATGGTTTGATTCAGTTGAGCAAGATTGACATGAGCATAGTTTGAATCACAAAAATTCAGGAATTGATCAAACAAAGAGTAATCACATGAACAAGATAGACCAATTTGATCAAGAACGGTAAGACCCAATCAGAGAATGTAATCAAAACACAATGATCAAGAGAACACAATTGGACCAAGATTTGATCATAGAGTGATAAACATAAAATGAAGCATTCGATCAAGAGGGTCACGGTCAAAAGTCACAGCCAAAACAAGAATCACGACACAAAACCAAGGACAAACACCAAAACATGATTAGCTTCATAACATAATTTATGAACTGTTTTGAAAGGAAAACTGAGATCAACACTTACTTAGGTGCCATTTGTGAAGTTCTTGGAGGTTGGAAAAGCAAGCTTGCGCAAAGAGAGACTCGGCGCAAGAGAAAGATCGTAAGGCCCTTCAGCGAGAAAACGTCGCAGGAAGCAGGAAGAAAACAGAGCCCGGAAGAACTCCTTAGGACCGCACGCGCGCACACGCAAGGGAAGACGAAAGCACTGGGAAGGCTCTCGCATGAAGCAAAGTTGCACGAGGAAGAGGTTTCGGAGCTAGGGTTTGGCAAGGAGAGGTTTTTCGCGAAGTTAATCGGTTGGTGGATCGGTCCACCAACCGCAATTTAATGCTATGGAACGGATCACCGTTCGATCTGATAGCGCCCAGACCGATCAGGCTATAGCCTGATCGGACTGACCTGGGCCTGATCGGTCGGGTGACCGATTAGACTCTATCCTGATCGGTCGGCTGATCGATCAGGACACGATCAGTAGGGTTCGGAGAGAAACCTGTGAGCCCCTGACCGGTCTGTGGACCGATCACCATAGGGTGCCAGATTGGTTCGGGGACCGATCCAGGCTGGCTTAGTAAGGTTGATCAGAATTTCGTAAAGTCACTGATGCCCCTCTGATCGGTTTGTGGACCGATCAATGCAAGAGGAAGCCAGATCGGTCTGGGGACCGATCAGCCTTATTCCTGATCGGTCCGGTGACCGATCAGGGTTCTTGAAACTCCCTGATACGATCTGAAATGTGCAGTTTCAGATTTTCAGATATTTTTCCAATGAGATCTGATGAAGTTTATCGAACTTGGACATGATCTCATGACTAAAGTTGATTCCTGAACAAGGATCAAAAGCCCTTATAGGTTCAACAATCACTTTAATCCATCCTAATGAAGTCAAACTCAATCAACAATTATTCAAGCAATTTCAACTAAGTTTGTATCAAATTCAGGTTTCCAATCAAGTTGCCTTGATTGGAATGTCCAAGTATGATCATGGAGCCAAATACACATGTGTTATGCATTGGTTTTCCCCATACTTGGTCACCGAAGTGATTATTATCTCGTCAACTTAATTTCCCAAGGGATGTATTGACATTTTAGTTGATCCTAACATCTCACCCCATATCTAGCAAACAAAAACGTTTTGTTAAACCTTATAGTTTGTGTGAGATGTCCCCAAAGTTACCCAATTGTTTCCCAACAATTTCGAAATAATCATGAAGGGTTTGAAAGCATTTTGAAATTCATGAAGCACGACACATTCCCAACTCCCTTCTTAGGAAACTAAATTCATTTTCGGGGAGTGGTTTAGTGAAAATGTCAGCTAGGTTTGATTTGGACTCTACATGTGAGAGTACAATATCTCCCCTAGCTACATGATCCCTAATGAAGTGGTGACGCACCTCAATGTGTTTGGTCCTAGAATGATGGACTGGATTCTTGGTTAGGTTAATTGTGCTAATGTTATCACATAACACTTGCACACCCTTGTAACTCAATCCATAGTCCTCTAAAGTATGTATCATCCACAACAATTGTGATACGCTCTCTCCCATGGCAATATACTCTGCCTCGGTCGTGGAGAGAGCAACACAATGTTGCTTCCGACTTGACCAACTTACTACAGACGAACCTAAGAATTGGCAACCCCCACTTATGCTCTTCCGGTCCAACTTACATCCAGCGTAGTCGAAATCCGTATAGCCAATTAGATCAAATGATTCAGTACGGGGGTACCAAAGACCGACTCCAATTGTGCCTTTAAGATATCTCAAAATTCTCTTAACAGCGATTAAGTGAGATTCCTTGGCACACACTTGGTACCTAGTGCACATACCCACAGCAAATAGAATATCCGGTCGACTAGCTGTGAGGTATAGCAAACTACCTATCATGCTTCGATATTGAGTCAAATCAACGGGTTTACCACTCTCATCATTGTCTAATCTTGTGTTTGTGGCCATGGGAGTGGTTACCTCTTTTGAATCGCTCATATTGAATTTTCGAAGCATTTCTTGTGTATACTTTGATTGGTGCACATGGATACCATCGCGAGTTTGCTTGATTTCAAGTCCAAGGAAGAAAGTCAACTCTCCCACTAGACTCATTTCAAATTCACTCTCTATGTGTCCAATGAATTCATTTAAATAGCCCTTATTGTTTGAGCCACAAATTATGTCATCGACATATACTTGGGCTACAAAAATATTGTCACCATCTCTTCGTAGAAATAGTGTAGGGTCTATTTGGCCTCTAACGAAGCCCTTCTCAATTAAGAACGTAGACAACCGCTCATACCAAGCCCGGGGTGCTTGTTTAAGGCCATAAAGTGCCTTTTTGAGCTTGAACACGTGGTTTGGAAATTCGGTATTCTCAAACCCCGGAGGTTGTTCGACGTAGACCTCTTCTCTAATCAAACCATTTAGAAAGGCCGATTTGACATCCATTTGGTATAATTTGAAGCCACGATGAGCTGCAAAAGCTAGCATCAATCGGATGGACTCTAATCGTGCCACGGGAGCATAGGTCTCATCATAATCAAGGCCTTCAACTTGACTGTAGCCCTTGGCTACCAAGCGTGCCTTGTTTCTAATGATTTCTCCCTTATGGTTCAATTTGTTCTTGAAGACCCATTTGGTTCCAATGATGGTGGTCTTCTTGGGTCTAGGGACTAAGTCCCAAACTTGACTTCTTTCAAATTGACCTAGTTCATCTTGCATTGCAATGATCCAATCGGGATCATTTAATGCTTCATCAATTTTTCTAGGTTCAATTTCTGAAATTAGGGCAACTTCATTAGCCTCATTCCGGAAGAATGATCTAGTTCTAACCCCATGATGGATGTCTCCAACAATTTGGTCTTGGGGATGACTAGAGGCTAATCTAGTTTGCCTTGGTGTTGGTGGTGCTTCTTGAATGGGTTCACCAGACACAAGTTCAGCCTCAGGATCCGGCTGATCTATGGGTGGTCTAGGTTCACCGTCATCAGACTCATCACCATCAACAACACTTGGAGTTTCATTCAAACTTAGTCTCCTAAGTTCAAGTTGGACTCCTTCTACATTTTCTGATTGGTCACTTGATTTTGGAATTTCTTCAAAAACCACATCAGAAGACTCTTCAACTAATTTAGACTTCTTGTTGTAGACTCGGTAGGCTTTGCTAACGAGGGAGTACCCGACTAGTATCCCTTCATCAGCCTTTGCCGTGAACTTTCCAAGATGATCCTTGGTGTTTAGGATGAACACCTTACAACCAAACACCCTAAGGTGTTTAACCGTAGGTGGTTTCCCAAACCAAAGCTCATGGGGAGTCTTTCCTAAAAACCTATGAATGAGGACCCGGTTTTGCACATAGCAAGCTGTATTTACAGCTTCGCCCACAAGTAACTCGGGAGTGAGTACTCATTAAGCATGCTTCGTGCAGCCTCTTGTAGAACACGGTTCTTCCTCTCTACAACACCATTTTGTTGTGGTGTTCTAGGAGTAGAGAACTCATGTCTATAACCCCTATCTTGACAAAATTCTAAAAACCTTTGATTTTGAAATTCACCTCCATGATCACTTCTTATTGTCTTAATAGTTAATGATTTCTCATTTTCAACTCTTCTACAAAAAGAAATGAAAACATCTAAGGTTTGGTCCTTATATTTTAAAAAGTAGGTCCATGTATATCTAGTGAAATCATCAATGATCACAAAGCAATATCTACTTCCATCCAATGATATGATAGTACTACAATCAAATAGATCCATGTGAAGTAAATCTAATGCAGTAGAAGTACTTACAGCGCTTTTACCTTTATGTGCAGATTTTGTTTGCTTACCCATTTGACATGCATCACTAGTTTATCTTTTTTCTACTTGATGCTTGGTAAGCCACGAACTAACCCCTTGTTGGCCAACTTCCGAATGTTCTTCATGTTCACATGTGCTAGCCTCCAGTGCCAAAGGGTGGACTCTTCTTCTTTTGACATGAAACACTTAGCAGAAACATTAGTAGCACTTTTAAATGAAACTTGATAAATATTGTCTACTCTTGTTTCTACTAGTACCGTGTCCAAGGTGTCATGTTGTCTAACTAGACATTGACTTGGTTGGAAGGTCAATTGTGTAACCCATGTCACACAATTGACTGACACTTAGGAGATTAAAAGCCATCCCCTTGACTAGAAGGACATTTGAAATTCTAAGACATTCGGATATTTGAATGTCTCCTATTCCTATGACCTTAAGACTACCATTGTTACCAAATGAAACATTACCTCTACTTTTCTTGTGAAGTGTGGTAAACAATGATCTATCCCCGGTCATGTGTTTGGAGCATCCACTATCAACAACCAAGTTGATAGATGCTCCCCTCAATCATAACCTACACAATTCGAAAAATAGAAGTTTTAGGTACCCAAACCTTGGGACCTAAAGCATCAACTAAACAAGACTTAGGCACCCATGCCTTGACCACTTTCTTTTGAACCTTGGGTGTCCTAGATTGTCTCATATCAGTCCTAGACATAAGAGACACGAATGAGGGTTCTTTGGGACGGTAACCAATACCGGCCCTATTGTAGACTGCCCTTTGGGCATTTAAGATCATGTCTAGGGTCTTAGAGCTAGTTGAGAACTTCTCAAGAATATTCTTGAGTTTCTCAACTTCACTCTTCAATGATTGGTTTTCTTCTACTAGTAACTCATCATGCAAGTCATTCACTTCCTCAACCTTAGAGGATTTCAACTTTTCAACTTCAAGTTTCAATGATTTAATTTCATCTTCTAACAATTCAACATGCAAATCATCAATGTTATCATCCCTAGATAATTTCAATTGATCAATTTCTAATTGCAATGCTTTAACCTTATTTTTTGACTTCTTAAGCATACTAGTTAAACATGCAATTGCTCTATAACATTTTTCAAGCTCGGGAGAAGTTACCTCTTCATCATCCGAAGATGATGAAGCTGCGTTTGAGGAACTTGAGGATTCATCACAGCTTTCCTCTCCAAGAGCCATAAGTGCCACATGCCTTGTGCTCTTCTCCTCCTTCTCTTCATCGGATGAGCTAGAGGATGACTCATCCCAAGTGGCCTTCAAGGCCTTCTTCTTCTTCTTGGATTTTTCTTCTTTCCTTTTGGATTTCTCCTCCTTCTTCTTTAGTTTCGGACACTCATTCTTGAAGTGCCCTTTCCTACCACACTCAAAGCAAGAGGCATTAGTCTTATCAAGTTTAGCTTCACTAGAGTTACCACTGCTCTTGAAGCGTCGACCCCTTCTCATCATTCTTCTCACAAAGTTTGCCATCTCGGAGGATGAGGAGCCGCTGCCATCTTCCTCGGAATCGGACTCGGATTCGGAAGAGGATGAAGACGAAGAGACCTCCTTCTCCTTCTTCTTCTCCTTCTTCTTCTTGTTGGATCAGTCCCCGCAACTAAAGTAATCCCCTTCTCCTTGGGGCCTTTGTTAGTCATTTCATGCAATTCCATCTCACAAAATAAATTATCTAACTTTACAATGGATAGATCCTTGGAAACTTTGTAGGCATCCACCATGGATGACCACAAAGCATTCCTTGGAAAGGCTTTCAAGACATACCTCACAAGGTCGCAATTCTCGACCTTTTCATCAATCGAATGAAGCCCATTGAGGACTTCCTTGAACCGGCTATGGAGCTCACTTACCGTTTCATTCTCCTTCATGGAGAGATTTTGGAGTTGATTGAGGAACAAATCCCTCTTTGCGATTCTTGAGTCTCGGGTGCCCTCGTGAAGCTAGACGAGTTTGTTCCACAAGTCCTTTGCACTTGTGAAAGGACCAACCTTGATGAGTTGGTCTTTGTTCATGCCACATTGTAGAGTGACAACCGCCTTCGCGTCGGCTTCACTCTTTCGAGTTTGTTCGGCAGTCCATCTCCACGACTCAAGTTCTTTGCCTTCGTCATCCTTAGGAGGGGTGAAGCCCTTCTTCACCGCGAACCAAGTGTGGATATCCATCTTCAAATAATATTCCATCTTTGATCTCCAATATTGAAAGTCGGCGCCATCAAAGAATGGAGGTCGGGTGGTGGTGAAGCCTTCTCTCAAAGCCATCTTGTAGATAACTCTCGGATGTTAAGCCGTAAACAGAGCCCCAAGCTCTGATACCACTTGTTGGAAACCGGATGGCTAGAGAGCGGGGGGGGGGGTGAATATAGCCAATCACTTCCACTTAGACACAAATCGAATTTCTGCACTTCACTTTGTTAGTAGCACAGCGGAAGTATAAAAATAGAAAATGCAGAAATAGAAAATGAAGGGAAATAACTACAACTAGCAAGATCGCTAACAAGGAGGGTTTACAAGGTTCGGGGATAACTTGCCCCTATTCCTTGGCATGCCCTTAAGGTAGGCGATCCCTTGATCGTCGGCAGATCAAGCCCCGGTTAGCACCAGATAGAAGACAACCTCCTTCTCGGTGGAGAAACCTCTCCACAGCGTTTCAATCACAGATAAATGTTTAAGCTCAATGAAACAACAAGAAAAATCTTACTCAAGCACTCAGCAAAGACAAGAACACAGCAAGCTTTCCTGAGCTCCACCCAGCGGTGATCTCACGCAAGAAACCCTTCCTCGTGTCTTCCCGCTGTCAGACTCCATGCTTCTTGTTCTCTCCTTCAAGCGCTCAAGTAATGGACAGTTGCTTCAAGAATGCAATCGCTTGCTCAAGGTGATGACAACTTCAGGAACACAGCAAGCTAGTTGTGGAGAACACAAGGCGCGGTAAGAACTTAGTTCGCAAACCCTGCTTCCTCGAAGCCTTCTTCAACCCTTTTTGTTTCTCCACTCAGCATCAGGTGACAACATCTCCTACAGCTTCACTGCCAACGCCAGCTACTACTGAGCCCTTCCTGGACTTCCTTAGCTCCCTCAGCCAAGCTCCAGTCAGCCGCTCTAGTCTGCAGCTCCGGCCGTTGCAACATGAGATGGAAAAACGGACAAACCTGCTCCAAGGAAAGCCTCCATTGACTTCTCCTTGAGTGTTTGAATCCTCCCCTGTCACCTGCAGCTTAATCAGAGTGTTAGAGCAGCATATCAAACAGCATATCATGTATCAGACGTTAAGCGCAGAGAATCGGATACGTTCAGACGCGATCAGAGCGTCTGACAGTGCAATTTGAATTAAAGTGATCGGTCACCGGACCAATCAGAGAACCTCCTGATCGGTCACCAGACCGATCAGGCTGGGTCCAGACCGATTAGGCTCCGTTCTGATCGGTCCCCAACGGTCGATTAGAAATCGCGATTTCTTTGAGACTCTCCTGGATCGGTCACCAGACCGATCCCAGGTTGTGGATCGATCACCGGACCGATCCACCCCTTTATTGGGCGATTTCTGAGCTTCGCAGTCCAGACCTCTTGATCGATCACCGGACCGATCAGGAAACATCCTGATCGGTCACCAGACCGATTAGGCTGGGTCCAAACCAATCAGTCTCCGTCCTGATCGATCATAGTGAGGAACCTGCGACACTGGATCGTTCTCCCGAACGATCTGCACAGTGATCCTGATCGGTCACCAGACCGATCAGGAGCAGTTCAGCAAGGGAACTCAACCTCACTGTTTGCTCCATGATCGGTCACCAGACCGATCAGGAGCCAATCAGTGGGTGAAACGAATACTCCCTGATCGGTCACCAGACCGATCAGTCATCGCTGGATCGGTCACCAGACCGATCCACGAAGGAGCACCGTGCCAACTCCCTGATCGGTCACCAGACCGATCCAGGGGGCTCCAAACACCTTAGCCCTCCAAGCTAAGGATTTTTCACCTAACCCTCCAAGTTGGGAATTTGCACCTAACCCTCCAAGTTAGGACTTTTCACCTAGCCCTCCAAGCTAGCACTTTGCACCTAGCCCTCCAAGCTAGGACTTTTCACCAACTCTTCCGGATTAGGACTTTTCCAAACCTAGCCCTCCAAGCTAGGACCTGACCCTCCAAGCCAAGACTTTTTCACCTAATTCTCCAAGATGGGAATTTGCACCTAACCCTCCAAGTTAGGACTTTTTGTAGGATCGGGTTGGTCCGGCTAGAGGGGGGTGAATAGACGGTTAAGAAATAAAATAAGATATCACTCGTCTTTAAAAAAAACTTGGTTGCAACTCGGTCGCTGCTTCCAAGACGGTTAACGCACAATCAAAAAATCTCCTTGTGGCGGAGAAGCCTTACAACTGAAGCACACTTAGACTTAAAGAAATTACAGAATGAATTGATTAATTGATTCTAAATCTCTAAGCCTATTTATAGGTTGAGTGATATGATCTTGATCGTTGATACAAGATTAAGTTGCATCTTGATCGTAGATCTAAGATTAACTCATCCAAATTTTAAACTCTAATTAAAAAGAGATAAATATCATTATCTCTTTAATCGGCTTGAAAGCTTCGGATGGCAACCGGCTCTCCACGCGTGCTGAGATCAACCAACGGCTTGAAAGCTTCGGATGTCAACGGGTGGCAACCGGCAATCGTCTTTATCCTTTAATCCGTACTGTAGCCATCCAATTCCGTTTGAATCGGCTGAGCTTCCGATTAAATCAACTGTAGCCATTCAAAGCCCCGATTGCTTGCCTCCACTTGTAAGAAGCACAACAAAAAAAAGCTTTAATTAAACGAACGTTGAAGCTTTAATAAAACAAAATTAACAGAACGTTAAATTGAAACTTTAATTAAATTAATAAAGTTTCAATTTTCAAATAATTGAAACGTTCAAAGCTTTAATTAAAATAATTAAAGTTTTAATATAATTAAAACTTTATTATTTTAATAGCAAGTCAAATGTTGACTTGATAAAAGTCAACTTAGTTGACTTTTTGTCAAACCGTCGATTGGGTGATTTCCGGCCAACCGGAGTTAGGTTCATCCGAACCCGACTCCGGCCTTTCGCCCCTCGAGCGTCCTTCCTCCCGGCTTCTCGTCCCTCGGACACCGCGCACGTCCTTCTCGCTCCACCGGTGTACTCTTCCGTAGTTTCCGCGTCCCTCGGATTGTACCGAGCCCGTCGGCTCACTTCCCCGCACAATCCTTCTCGTCTGCTACGTCTTACGCTCGACTTCCTCCATACCTAAGCTCCTGCACACTTAGCAGAGGGATTAAACACACAGGACCTAACTAACCTAGTTGATCACATCAAAACCAGCCGGGGCACCAACAATCTCCCCCTTTTTGATGTGGATCAACCCAAGTTTGGTTAGGGTAAAAAAACAATAAAACTAACTTAAGCAGTTAAGCATAAAAAATATTGCAATCAATAACCATAACCTCCCCCTAAACTTAAGCTACTCTCCCCCTTTGATCACAGCAAAAAATGGGGCACAAAAAATAGGGAAAGAAAAAAAAATATGATTAGTACTTAGAAAAATGCGAAACATTTTTTTTTAAACCGTGAATAGATTAAGTGCATATCACCGAAATTTAATTTTTGAATAAAAATTTTCAAATATTTTTTAAAATTAAAAAATACGAATTTTAATTAAAAATTTATAGAAATTAATTCGTTCATTGGAAGATTTTAAAAATTTACAGGTGGAAGATAAAATTATTGTTTTTTACAAAAATTTCCAAAAAAAATCTTTTTCTAATTTTGCAAGAAAAATTATGCAGTAGTGGAAAACTAATTCAAAATTGATTTTGGTATCCAAAATAGAAAAATATGTCTAAACCCAAATGTAATTTGAACAGTGAAAAGAGAGAGAGAAAAAAAATTTCTCATGCTCATTCTCCCCCTGAATAATTAACTTAACTCTTAACTTTGACCTTTCCTCCCCCTTTGACATATATAAAAAACAAGCATGGGTGAACAAGGTATCTAACAGGGATTTATGAGTTTTTCTAAGTGCTTTATGTTTTTGACAAAGTATTTTTCAAGAATCGAGTAAAAGCATTTTCAAAACTTAGATAATTTACCATTATGAAAAAAAATTCAGGCTTAAAAAAATTTACAACTTTTTATAAGGCAAAAAAAAAAATTAGGCAAAATTTCCAAGTTTCCAAAAAAAATTTTAACTTTTAGAAAAGGAAACTTTACTTAGAAAATTTTCAAGAAAAGGATTTTTCAGGCTTAACAAGTTTTTAAACTTTGGAGCAAGTACTTTTTAGAAGAATTTGAAAATTAAGTGTCAAGTACTTGATTGAGAAAATTAGGTAAAAAAATACCCGTTAAATACTTAAGTACCTAGAAATGATTTTTGAAACGAATGATTTTTGAAAAGAATTGTTAAGTACTTAGAAATATTATTTAATACTTAAAATGATAAAGTTAAGTATTTAACTTGATTTGGGAGAATATGTTATTGCAATATTTTTTATGCTTAACTGCTTAAGTTAGTTTTATTGATTTTTTTACCATAACCAAACTTGGGTTGATCCACATCAAAAAGGGGGAAATTGTTGGTGTCCCGACTGGTTTTGATGTGATCAACTAGGTTAGTTAGGTCCTGTGTGTTTAATCCCTCTGCTAAGTGTGCAGGAGCTTAGGTATGGAGGAAGTCGAGCGTAAGACGTAGCGGACGAGAAGGATTGTGCGGGGAAGTGAGCCGACGGACTCGGTACAATCCGAGGGACGCGGAAACTACGGAAGAGTACACAGGTGGAGCGAGAAGGACGTGCGCGGTGTCCGAGGGACGAGAAGCCGGGAGGAAGGACGCTCGAGGGGCGAAAGGCCGGAGTCGGATTCGGGTGAACCTAACTCCGGTTGGCCGGAAATCACCCAATCGACGATTTGACAAAAAGTCAACTAAGTTGACTTTTATCAAGTCAACATTTGACTTGCTATTAAAATAATAAAGTTTTAATTATATTAAAACTTTAATTATTTTAATTAAAGCTTTGAACGTTTCAAATATTGAAACGTTCAAAGCTTTAATTAAAATAATTAAAGTTTTAATATAATTAAAACTTTATTATTTTAATAGCAAGTCAAATGTTGACTTGATAAAAGTCAACTTAGTTGACTTTTTGTCAAACCGTCGATTGGGTGATTTCCGGCCAACCGGAGTTAGGTTCACCCGAATCCGACTCCGGCCTTTCGCCCCTCGAGCGTCCTTCCTCCCGGCTTCTCGTCCCTCGGACACCGCGCACGTCCTTCTCGCTCCACCTGTGTACTCTTCCGTAGTTTCCGCGTCCCTCGGATTGTACCGAGCCCGTCGGCTCACTTCCCCGCACAATCCTTCTCGTCCGCTACGTCTTACGCTCGACTTCCTCCATACCTAAGCTCCTGCACACTTAGCAGAGGGATTAAACACACAGGACCTAACTAACCTAGTTGATCACATCAAAACCAGCCGGGGCACCAACACTTTTCACCTAGCCCTCCAAGCTAGGACTTTTCACCCACATCTTCCGAATTAGGACTTTTCACACACCTAGCCCTCCAATCTAGGATTTCCAACACCTAACCCTCCAGGTTAGGATTTTCCAACACCTAGCCCTCCAAGCTAGGATTTTCCATACCATGCCTGATCCCCGATCAGGACTTAATCATAATCAATAATCATCCACCTAAACTAAAATCAGTGTCAACACCAAAACAACAATCAGGGCCAGACTGCATCAACACTTGTAACCTCAGAAATCCATAGGAACTGAAAATTTTACAATCGGAGCTCTCTAGGTCAATCAGTGGGTTTTGGTCAAAACCCACTGATTGACCTAGAGAGCTCCGATTGTAAACATTTCAATTTCTGTGGATTTCTGAGGTTACAAGGAGTTCAAATTTGCTATCTATTGTTTATTTGGACTTTTTCAAGGTGTTAAAATGTAATAACAAAGAATCGAGAAAAGACCCTTAATATTGGGCACGTTGGGCCTGAAATGGAAACGTGGGCCTGAAATGGAATCATTTCAGGCCTAACGTGGGCCTGAAATGGAACCATTTCAGGTCCAATGACCCTAAAAGGCCTAATGTATCAAAACCCACTAATTGACCTAGAGAGCTCCGATTGTAAAAATTTTAGTTTCTGTGGATTTCTGAGGTTACAAGGAGTTCAAATTTGCTATCCAATGTTTATTTGGACTTTTTTAAAGTGTTAAAATGTAATAACAAAGAATCAAGAAAAAACCCTTAATATTGGGCACGTTGGGCCTGAAATGGGCATGTTGGGCCTGAAATGGGAACCATTTCAGGCACAATGACCGTAAAAGGCCTAATGTGTCATAACCCACTGATTGACCTAGAGAGTTCCGATTGTAAAAATTTCAGTTTCTGTGGATTTCTGAGGTTACAAGGAGTTCAAATTTGCTATCCATTATTTATTTGGACTTTTTCAAAGTGTTAAAATGTAATAACAAAGAATCAAAAAAAGACCCTTAATATTGGGCACGTTAGGTCTGAAATGGGCACGTTGGGCCTGAAATGGAAACATTTCAGGCCCACGTTGGGCCTGAAATGGAACCATTTCAGGCCCAATGACCCTAAAAGGCCTAATGTGTCAAAACCCACTGATTGACCTAGAGAGCTCCGATTGTAAAAATTTCAGTTTCTGTGGATTTCTGAGGTTACAAGGAGTTCAAATTTGCTATCCATTGCTTATTTGGACTTTTTCAAGGTGTTAAAAATGTAATAACAAAGAATCGAGAAAAGACCCTTAATATTGGGCAGTTGGGCCTGAAATGGGCACGTTGGGTCTGAAATGGAAACATTTCAGGCCCATGTTGGGCCTGAAATGGAATCATTTCAGGCCCAATGTGGGCCTGAAATGGAACCATTTCAGGCCCAATGACCCTAAAAGGCCTAATGTGTCAAAACCCACTGATTGACCTAGAGAGCTCCGATTGTAAAAATTTCAATTTCTGTGGAGTTTTGAGGTTACAAGGAGTTCAAATTTGCTATCCATTGTTTATTTAGACTTTTTCAAGGTGTTAAAATGTAATAACAAAGAATCGAGAAAAGATCCTTAATATTGGGCACGTTGGGCCTGAAATGGGCATGTTGGGCCTGAAATGGAATCATTTCAGGCCCAACGTGGGCTTGAAATGGAACCATTTCAGGCCCAATGACCCTAAAAGGCCTAATGTGTCAAAATCCACTGATTGACCTAGAGAGCTCCGATTGTAATAATTTCAGTTTCTGTGGATTTCTGAGGTTACAAGGAGTTCAAATTTTGCTATCCATTATTTATTTGGACTTTTCAAGGTGTTAAAATGTAATAACAATGAATCGAGAAAAGACCCTTAATGTTGGGCACATTGGGCCTGAAATGGAAACATTTCAGGCCCATGTTGGGCCTGAAATGGAATCACGTGGTCCTAAAATGGAACCATTTCAGGCCCAATGACCCTAAAAGGCCTAATGTGTCAAAACCCACTGATTGACCTAGAGAGCTCCGATTGTAAAAATTTCGGTTTCTGTGGATTTCTGAGGTTACAAGGAGTTCAAATTTGCTATCCATTATTTATTTGAACTTCTCCGAGGTTACAAGGAAGTTTTTGGTAAATACCAATTCTTAGGTACGCCCTTTGGTAAAAAGTCGATCTCTTTTCCTTAAATTTTCAACTCCTCTTCATCTTTTAGTAGACATTTAGTAGACATGCTTTTACTTGGTGCAGGAGTCATCATCCTCTACAATTGTCAACTTCCTTCGTAGTTGAAATTACTTTTAACCAACAAAAGACAGATAGGAAATTAACAATGTTATCATAGTTCTTGCAAGATGCAATCTTTCAAACTGCTGAAGAATATAAGAATTAGGTGTCTTTGTAGCAAGGTCTTCAGCCTTTTGAACAACACCTTTCATTCCCAAAACTGGATCAGTGAGAACCAATTCCGCACCAAAAGCTTTAAGAATGATCCTTCGCTCGAGACTCATTGAGGCTGGCATTGTCAGATGCTTATTTAATTAAAACATTTGGAAACTTAGCAGGATAGTAAGTAATGAATAAAAAAATAAGCCATTGTTTAAATTAAAACATTTGCAGACTTGACATGATAGTAAGTATGAAAAAACAACAATTCATTGTTTACACGATGATTTACCAACGGAATTCATACATAACATAACATGTCCAAATGGGAAATCAATGATTCATACAACAAACATCAAGTTGCAAGAAAGAGGAAGTACAAAGGGCCAAACATAACATAACATCAATAGATATTTTTTATGGCCAAACATAACTACAACTCGGATAAAAGTTGAAACAACATGACATGCCTAATCACTATCACTAATTTCTAATGAATCAACAAGTTCCTCTATCTTTTTCAATGTCTCCTTATATTTTTGTTTTTTTTTCAGCCTTCGAAAGTTTTTGCTCTGACTTTGAATTTGATCTCGAAGTCGAAGTTGCACATGATGAATTGGAAGTTGGTGCACATTTTATATCTAAGTGTGCTTAAAAAGCTTCTTGTGCCTCCTCTCTACTTTTGTATGATCGATATACGACGCCCTTAAAACGCAAAACTCGACTTGATGCTTCCACTCACGTTTCATAAATGCCTGGATTATGTCCAACAAATACAACATATGTTTTTCCCTATATAAAAATAATATTCAGAAGTTTATATAAACAAAATATTAAAACTTAAAATAAACAACTTACTATTCTTTTATAAAAAGAAATGAAGTCTTGCAAATTTCCTGCATAACAAAAAACAACAACAAAAAAAGAGGTTTGAAACTAATACTATTAATGATCACTAATAAAATTAACCATTTAATTTTATCTCATCATATAAATCATAACTAAATAAGAAATAAAAGAATATCATTTCACAATAAGAAATAGAAAAATCCTTAAACTAAGAAATAGAAGCATGCCATATAATTACATAACAGAACAACATTTCTAACTTATAGTGCACAAACCTTGAGTATGATCTGAAAAAATGTGATCATCAACCAGAAGCTGAATATGTGAAAAAATGTGATCATCAATCATCATCCAAAATGTGATAATATAACAACTATGATCATATAACAAAATAATAGAAAACTAATAACACAACAGATCTGTATGTATATGAAAAACTAGAAAAATCAAGAAATCGAACACGCGCACAAAAACAATTATAGTTTTTGTTTTTGATCTGTATGTATATGATCATAAAAACAATTCTAGTTTTTGATCATAAAAACTATAAAAATCTGACAAAACTAAGAAATGGTAGCATACCATCATCATACAAATATCAAGAAATCGAAATAATCTAAATTTGCAAATCATAGGAGAAATTACCGGCACAATACATACTAATCCATAAATTAGGACTTCCAATTAGTTAGGTTAGGTTCAGCAATAGTTAAACTCATATCAATTTAAACAAAATTTCACTGAAGCTCAAATGCAGATGAAACTACAGTATACAGCAGGCCAAAGAACAAAAGCAAAACCTCAAGAACAGAAGATCAGAGATGATTTGGTGCATGTAATTTCCTCACAACCTTGAACAACCTCTTGATTGCATCATGAACAAGGGAAATTAAAAGATTAAAAAAAGAAGCGGGGAACCGTAGCGCGCAGTGAGCGGAGGAAAAGGAAAATCGTAGATCCTAGCAGCGCCGTCTCGAGAGGGCGAGGGGAACCGTAGCTGTCGTCGATGGAGGCCGAGGCCGGGCGAAGCGAGAGAGGGCGAGGGAACCGTCACTGGAGGCGAAGTGAGAGAATCGTCGCAAGAGGAGATCTGGCAGCGAGAAGGGAGTTTAGGGCACAGCGAGAGGAGATCTGGCAGCGAGGGTGGGCGAAGCGAGAGAAGAGAGGGCAAGGGAACGACCAGGGAAGAAATGACGAAGGCACGAGAGAGGGGAGGGTTTTAGGCACGGGGTTTTAGGGTGTTAGGGCTTCACCTGAGACCGAAGATGAGAAGGAACTTCGCGGTATGGGGAGGAGGGAGCGAGGGCGGCACAGGGAGGAGGAGGCAGAGAGGGAGGGCTAGCTTCCCCGGCTTCGGTCATTCGGCGTGAAGATGGCGAGGGAGGCTGGTGCGGCTTCGATCGTTCGGCGAGAAGAAAGGAGTCGTGCGAAACGGCGAGGGAGGGATTTAGGGCTTGGTTCGCGGTCGCGTGAAAATTTCGCCCGGTGTCTTTTTTAATTCCTCCCCGTGCCACGCAGACCTGCCACGGGGGCAGGTCCGCACGAGTCGCGCAAAACCGTTCCGCAGGAGAGCTTCTATATATATATATATATATATATATATATATATATATATATATATATATATATATATATATATGAATTGTCCTTTTTCATTTTGGTATGCTGACAAGAGCCTGATGAGTTCCTGTCGAGGCAAAGTGACATGGCATTAAGATGTCAATATGGTAAGTACCTTGCCATGCTATGCAACTATGCTGCAAGTATATATCACATGTTTATGTATGTTTCCTGAAGATGTATATCACATATGTTTATGTGTGTTTTCTGAAGTTATATAGCACTTGTTTACGTGTGTTTTCTAAAGTTATATATCACATTTGTCTACTTTATGTTCACCTAAAACTTACAGGTAATACGATAGATTAATTAAATTTAACAATAACTAGAATTTAGATAAGTTTATACTAGTAGTATATATTATTGCTGCTGAGGTTAGCGTTTTGGATAGGTAATCTAACGTCGTGTTTGCTTGGGATACCGTTTTCTGTATTGATACATCAACTATAGAAATGTGTGTCTTTTCTTTGACTGATTAAGATCCACATTTATCTTGACTAAGGTTTTAAAGATTTAGTTTGACCACGTGAAGTTTGTTTTTCTTAGTCTTTAATTAGAGAGTCTTTTCACATTTATTTATTTTTTTATTTCTTACAGAAGTTTACGTTTCTTAAGCATTTTTTATTAGTCTTATTGTTCAAAACCAATTTGGATTGTTCACCGTTGGTAAAATCAAATCTAATCTACCTTGCTTATTACTAATTCTGGTGGTCCATTGAAAAATTAAAAACACACACAAATGACGTTCCATTTTAATGTTTTATAAAAAATAACACTCCATCCTATAATTACCCAACTATTTTTCATTATATTATTTTCATTATTATCTCTCACCTATATTTCTCGTCTAAATTATGAACCTGAGGCGAATTATAGTTATGAATTTATAGTTGCGACACGGTTGTAGCAATCATGAAATCATAGTTATTACCATATAAATGTTAGATAAATCTTGAGAGATCATAATTTTTTATTCGGATTGAATCACAAGACACATAATATATCAAATCGAAATTCGTTCAGAAATATACATTTGTTAGCAAGTGTAACCCATAATATCCCAGTTTTAGGTTGCGGATTTAAAGAATTTTAGTTATCTTATTTTTTATGATGTAGCAGTTATGAAAATGTAGTTGCTATAATTATAACAGTTATAGCAGTTAGTAAATCAGAGTTGCTATAATTATAAACTATAATTTTTGTAGTTATATTAGTTATGACATCGTAATTATTATAATATGACTGATCGATTTAGAATTTAGGTGAAATATACCAAACGAATAATAATGAAAAGAGTATGGGAGAATAATTATATCATTTTATATGAGTTAGGTGCTCTTTTGATAAAAGAAAATAAAAGTGAGATGTTCCTTGATTATTTGAAGAAAAAAAATATGGTGAGAGATACAGATGGGACAATAAAAGAATGAGTAATTATGAATAATTATATCATTTTATATGAGATGAGATGTTTTTTTAATAAAAAATAAAAATGGAACATTACTTTGTTATTAGAAAAAAAAACATCGCTATTTAGAAGGAAAAAAAGGCGGCTCCTTCATCCCCCAGTCTAAAATTGGTTGAGAGTTTGGCGATATTAAATTTTATTATTTTATATGATAATAAAAAATTTAGATGTGAATAGTAGTAAGTGACAAAATTAGATAGATTTTTTTAAAAAAAACTTAAGATATTTTATTAACTAATCCTTTTTTATGTTGGCAAAGTTGTCTTTACTTGCCCGAGGAAACTAAAATAAGATCATTATATTCTCATGTCTATCTAAACACAAAAAATAATAATTTCATCTTATAGTTTCTATTGTTTCTACTGCATTAATTAAATGTAAACAAAGAGAAATAAAATTAAGATATATATATATATATATATATATATATAGAAATATTTTCCTACGGACCGTTGCCTACGGACCACGTACGTGGCACCTACCTAATCGGTCAGAGCCTAGCCTGACTGATCAGGCACCCTGCTTGATCGGTCATCGTGACCGATCAGCCGTTATCCAATGCTGACAGGTTCACCGCTACCCCTAGGATTCATCGCACCCCCTAGAATTATAGTTTTGTTCGGGGGCGGCGGCCGAAGGCCGCCGATGGTGGTCGATCGATGATCAACCACCATCGCCGCAGTGCCCTTGCTAGACCGATCAGGCAGTTGCCTGATCGGTCTGGCGCTGTGGTCCGCACGGGTCCGTACCGCGCGGTCCGTAGGATAGCAAAACTCTCTTTCTCTATATATATATATATATGCAAGGTGCCTCCAAATCAACCTTCTCGTAAATATTTTAGACTCTGAATGCAGATGAGAAGAATACTAATGACTCTGTTGATTGAATAAATTTATCATCTAGAGGACTCTATTTATATAAGGGAAGAGGTGAGGTACTTTTGGTGAGTGAGTGTGACCTTTGGTTTAGGATAAATCTGAGCCGTTCTATTTCGAGGGTTGTAACTCTTCAGATAGCCCTTTGATCTCATCCATCAGATCTGGATGGTTGTAACCCTTCAGATCTGCCTTTGATTTTAGTCCTCAGATTTGATCTGACGCTTCAGATCAAGTCTTATTACCCACGGTCAAATCACGGCTCTTCGCGATCAACGCTCTAGATCGCGTCATTTGCAATCTAGCACCCATTTTCGATTCAACGGTTGCCATCCGTTTGCTCAGTTAGCAGTCTAGTCAACTCTATCCTCCTATCTGAGTGCCACATAGGCACAACCACGTCACATGTCACATCATCGAGTGCTATGTAGTCACTGTTACGTCACATGACACATTATCGAGTGCCACATCATCTGGAGCATGGATTTAAGCGAATGGGATCCTCTGTCCCAAAAAACTCTCTGCCCCACCTGTCCCGTTCCCTGGCAATGGCCGACGAGTCGTCCGATCGCCGATCGGACACTACCAATGGATTTTGATTGTTGTATCGAATCAAATGATATTCTAGAAGAATGGTGAATCGGTCGGAATCGTTGCAATTGGAATCTCGTCGGATTCGATGGTGAATTCGGCGAGATCGCAATTATGGAGATCCCGACGGGTTCACCGTACCCCCAAGATATAGTTTTGTTCAGGGCGGCGGCCTTTGGCCGCCGATGATGTTTGATCGGCGATCGGACGACTCGCCGACCGTCGTCAGGGAGCGAGACAGGGACTGTTTTTGGGACAGAGGATTTGCCCTCGGATTTAAGCTTCTCAATACTCCTCCCGATGATGTGTACGTGCAAAGTGCGTCAACTAAGCGCCCATTGCACGCGTGGCGGATGGCGGGCTCGTAGGTGCAAGCACTTGCTCGCCTGTGAGAAAAGACCACTTATGTTTTTCTTTTTTAACTTCATTAACACAGGAACACATATAAGGAGGTAAACTCCTTTGAAAATTTCAGATATGAGATTATTCCTCATCTACTTCCTTCTATGTCAAATTTTTACTGATTGTAAATAATTAATTTCTCATTTATCCGTAATCGATTTTGAGCAAATTAATAGTTTAGATTTATCTACGTGAAAAGTAGATTTCGTTTTTGAAATCAATTCTGACTTTCAATGACACTTTGATTTTCTTTTACAAAATCATATTTGATTTTTTTTAAGAACCAAATATCCAACATATATTAATTTGGGTGGATTGGATTGTTTGTTTTTAAAAAAATTTCAACTGGAATTTCATCTGAACTCAATTACAATTCAAAACTTATAAACCCGAACCCGATCCGAATAACTAGAATAAATTAATTCAAAATGATTTTTTATTATTTTTCCTTTAAATTTTTATTTTTTTCTCAATATTTCATCATTATTATATTAGCATTTATATTACTATACATAAAAATATTTTAATTTTTAAAATAAAATTTAATTTAATCTAAAAAAACTCATTAAATACTAAATTCGAATCAACTTGAGTTCGACTTAAACTTGATCCGAATTTGATCCGAAAATTTTCAATTCGAAACTCTCAAATCTAACCGTCTCGAACTAAAAAATCTCTAATCCAAACCTAATTTTTTTTTCATATCAACTCAGTCAAATTCGAATCGGATTCATCTTTCACATTCCTAATTACACTCTCGTTAAGTAAGGATGGAAACAGGTCAGGCCAGACCAGACTTTTACCTTAACAAACCAGGCCTGTATAATAATAAATTGGCCTGAGCCTGGCCTGTAGCCTGTTATAGACTTTATTCTTGACCTAAGTCTGGTCTGTTCAATAGCCTGGTCTGGCCTGCGGTTTGTTTACAAAGCCTGTAATTTAATTTGGTTATCCAAAATACTTCTAATATATAAAATATAACAATTCAATTCAATTATCCAAAATATTAATTTAACAAATTAGATAAATATACTTCTAATATATTAAATATGTGTATTATAATTAAAATAGATTTGTGGTGTATTGGCAAGTAGGGTGGTAGATAAGGTATTGCTCAATAGAAGTCCAACGTTCGACAATATATATAATATAATTTTAACAGGCATAGGTCTGTCTATCAAGCTTCATAATATTTATATTGAGTCTGAGCCTGACCTGATAAGAAAAATAAACTTTTAAACAGACCTGAATATTTTTTTATCTTTAAATAAATCAGACCAGGCCACATATTCTTGATAGGCCGCCTGACATATGTCTATCTCTATGGTTAAGGAAGCAATTAAACATCAAAATCTTCCAGACAGTCTTCTAGAAGACCTTTATCTAGGGGTGAGTATTCGGTTAAAATCGAACCGAACCAAATCGAACCGAATAAACCGAAAATCGAATAAATCGAAAATCGAATAAACTGATTTTTTTTCAAAAAAAAAACCGAACCGACCGAATTTCTCGATAAAAACCGAGAAAACCGAACCGAAAAAATTTCGGTTAATTCGGTTTTCGACCGAATTAACCGAATTATCCGAAATTTTAAATTTAATTTGAATTTTTAATTAAAATAACCAGATTTTATTTAATTAATTATATTTTTAAATAAAAATAATTAAATTAATATTTTTATTCGGTTTATTCGGTTTAACCGAATTACAAAACTCAAAACCGAAACCGAACCGATTTAACCGAAAAACCGAACCGAATTATAAAAAAAACCGAAAATCGAATTAACCGAACCGAATTTCAAAATTCAGTTAATTCGATTCGATTAATTCGGTTTAACCGAATTTTTGCTCACCCCTACCTTTGTCTTCCTTTGACCCTTGGCCTGGAACACCAAAGCCAATCACCCGAGAAACCTGCCCTTCCCTCTCTCCTCCGTATATAATCTGAAGACAGCCTCTATGCCGTCCCCAGCACAATCCCAAATCTACACACCTTCGTATGGCCGACCCCGACGCCACTTTCGAGTTCCCCTCCCTCCTCTCTCCGGAGCTCGACTCTGCCCCCTCCGCCGCCAGTCCTGGCCTGCCGATCCTACCTCCAGGCACCTCCAGTCCACCCACGCCCAAGGTAATCCGAAGAACGCGCCGCCGACCGCCACCGGAGACCAGTCCGGGCCCGGTCGATGCTAACGCAGGATTGGCGAAGCCGGCGTACCGTAGGCTGAGGAGCGCGTCGTCGGAGCGGCCCGACGCCAAAGCCCGACCGACGCACCTCCACTCCCCGTGCCCGCGCGTGCTCGGGCCGGCGAGAGTGCCGGCGACGGTGGAGTTGAGCGACATCCGCAGCCGGCAGAGACGTCCCGCCGGCGAGGCGAGCAGCCGCGTAGGTTGGATCGTGCTGCGCTCGCTGAGCTGCAACGGGATCGAAAGCGCGGCGGTGGCCACGGCGCCGTTGGGGCTCGTTGTCCGCCTCCGTGGGTCGTGATGGCCGTGGTGGAAGAATAGTAGTGCGTAATTAGCCGCCTTCCGAAGTACCAAATCATGACTTGTGCAATTATTTTTCATATTTGACTGTTAAACATTTTCTCTCTTGTATTTTAATTTCTGCACCTATATATTATTTTTTCCCATAACATATATTGTAATAGAAAACATATGAATTTGAGTCACCTATATATTGTTTCTTGCAGTCACTTTTTTGTATTCCTACATTTGTTCGCAGTAGCTTTCATTACATGAACCTGCAGGAGGCTGAAACTTAACTCTTTGTATGTGAGAATATTTCCCTGTTTTTCTCTTGCTTAATACTTTGATGCTATTGTGCACGACTTGTAACTAATTGCTAGGAGTCATTTGTTAAAATTGTTGGATATAAGTGAATGGAAAAGAGGTGGAGGGAATGAGACTTTTAGTCCTAGGTTGGAAGTTTCTAGTTGGTTGGTTTATATTGTTACACGTACATGTATGATGTGAACAAATGCATGGAAGAGAGTCTCTCTCACACGTAGGTGCGTAGGGGATGCAAATCCAGAGTCCAAATTTACACCGAACCATATTGACTTGTATGTGAACACGACTTGTATGCACACGACCTATATGCGTTGAATGTCAGGCTGGTCGGGATAAAATTAACCCAAGTGGGTCAACCAACATGAGAATTTGTATTCGCCGAATGAAATAGTTGACAAGTGGCTAGCGTTTCAAGGTTAGCGAGTAATGACCATTATTCGGGCATTTATGACAGCCTTCCAACTCTGTTATCTAGTTTTCCCTCTTTGTCGTGCACTTGCTCGACGGAGTCACTCGTGATAGCAGTGATCCACCCGTCCTTGGTGATGATCAAGATATCCTGCTATCTCATGGGAAACAAATGACTCGAGAGAACTTTGAAACATAGTCGGAGGTAGGGCAGATCTGTTTTAAGGAAACTACTGAGCACATGCCTCAGCATCTCCCTCAGCGATTGACTCCCAACTCGTCGACTCTGCTTCCCGATTGACTGGAGCACTCAGAGTCTATACTTCCGACTCGACAATTCAGACGATGCACATCCCAACTCGACTTCCACTCGGAGAGTGATTCGGAAGCAGTAGGGATGTTTCTTTCCGACTCGGTGTTCCACTTGAGAGTACTCGACATCCACTCGGGATAACCTTTTCCTAACTCGGCATCAACTTTGTGTCCACTTGGGAGAATTCATTGTGACTCGGCAGCACTCATTTCGGCTATGCAACATTCGACAATCGGGAGTCTACACTCGTGTTGATTTTTGATTGAATTTCAAATATTATGTGTATGTGTTTAGTCCCACATTGCTAAGCCAAGAAAGGTGGAATGCCTTATATATCAATCCATTCCTACCATGCTTAGATGGCTTAGGGGGACCTACACGCATGCGCGGGTTGAGCCCAAATCAGGTGGTTTCAGGGGGTCTGGGCTGGAAATCCATAAACCGGGCGCGACGCACGCGATTATCGCGCGCAGGGGGGGTGCAAATCCCCAGCCCGTGAGCCTCGCGCTTGCGGGCGGCGCGGTTTGGTTTTGCAGATTTCGGTTCGGTTTGATTCCTAAACCAATTTAGTTTGTTTTTATTTCTTTCCTTTTATTATTATTATTTTCTTATTCTTTTTTTGAGAAACCGTTCTCACCCGCGCCCCTTCCCCAGTGGCGCTCGACGCGACTCTTCAGTTCGCGTGGCCACACGAAGAGGCAAATTTTGCCTCTTCGGATCTATAAAAGGAGAAGGAAAGAAGAAGCAATTCACTCACTGCTTCTTCTCCTTTCTCTCTGAACGAGATCTGAGCGAGAATCTCCTTTCTCTCTGAGCGATTCTCGATTCTTTCCTCTTCGTTTTCTTCTTTTGGTTTTGGGTCTTGAGGCTTCGCCTAGTGCGATCTGAGGTTGTCTCCGAGGGCAGCGTTCGTTTTGGAGTGCACCTACGAACGCAGCGTGGTTGTCGGATCTTGGGGGAGTTTTGCCGGGAGCCTTTGCACCGTAGGACGGCAATCAATTCTCTAAAGACAGTCGGCACGCCGGCGCTTCAACCGGAGGATAACGATTTCCTAACCCTGCTTATTCATTTACTGTCTATTGCATGCTGCCTGATTTTATTGGTGCAAATATATTACTGATTTTAGTGCTATATTAACAACAATTTTAGAGAATTGATTGTAAGCATCAATAGATATGATGAATAATAGGGTAGTTGGGTCTGATGAGGCTAGCGCCAGACCTGAAAGATTTTTTGGGCAGAACTTTAGGCGTTGGCAACAACGCATGAAGTTCTGGCTTACCACGCTAGGGCTATTCTCTGTCATAGAAACAGATCCTCCTTCACCTGATGAAGAGGAACCTGGCCGTAGTGCTGCCTTAGAGAGGTTTAAGTCAAGGGATTATCTCTGCCATGGGAGAATCCTGTCTGCCCTCTCTGACGCACTTTTTGATGTGTACTGCTCAACCTCTTCGGCCAAGGAATTGTGGAAATCCTTGGATAAAAAATATAACTCCGAAGATTCTGGTTTAGAAAAGTACACCGTGGCAAAGTTCCTAAACTTCAAAATGGTTGAAGGAAAATCTGTAGTTGAGCAGACCCATGAATTTCAAGTTCTGATTCATGGTCTTGCTGAAGGAGATATGCTACTGCCCGAAAAATTTCAGGTCTTGTCTATCATCGAGAAGTTGCCTCCGAGTTGGGAAGATTTTGGCATGACTCTTAAACATAGGAGAGGTCAAATCTCTTTAGAAGATTTAATGATTGCCTTAAATATCGAGGAAGAACATCGGAAGCAACATAAAGATGATAATAAGACAATACCTATGGAATTTGCTCCAAAGACAAATGTAGTGGTTTCTTCTGACAAGAACAAATTCAAAAACCAAAAGAACAAAATGAAACCCAAACCAAAGGTTCAGAAGAAGCATGAGACTAGGCCGTGCTGGGCTTGTGGACAAGTTGGACATTTTGCCAAATTCTGTCCTGAACGGAAGGACAAGAAGAAAAACCAAGGCAATACGTCCAACACCAAGGCACAAGCAAATGTTGTGACTGCTAATGCCGACACCAGCGATAGGTTTGTTACCTTTAACCCCGAACTAAATTTGATCTATCAACCTAATGAGTGGTTGGTTGATACAGGTGCTAATGTGCACTGTTGTGCTGATCGCTCTGCCTTCCTTACTTATCAGGTAATTGAAGGCACTTCCGTGACCATGGGAAACCATTCTGCAGCTAGGGTGCTTGGGATAGGACAAGTTGACTTGAGGTTCACCTCTGGAAAGGTCCTGTCACTGCATGAGGTGCATCATGTTCCAGCGGTCCGTCGGAATCTGATTAGCGGGTCAAAGCTAGTTCGTGTTGGTTACGAATTGAACTTTAAATGTAATAAAGTTGTAATATTACATTTAGGAACCTTTATTGGAAAGGGTTACCTTAATGAAGGATTATTTAAACTCAATGTAGAAAATGTAACTTTGAATAAATCTAATGATGTTGGTTGTTCTTATAACATTGAATCTTATGATGTATGGCATGATAGATTAGGACATGTTAATTTTCAAACTGTAAAAAAGAATGATGAATCTTGACATGATTCCTAAGCATGCCATAAATGATAAGAAAAAATGTGAAATTTGTGTGCAATATAAACAGCCCCGAAAACCCCTTCAAATCAGTTGATAGAAATTCTGATATTTTAGAATTAATTCATACTGATTGTTGTGAGTTTAACGGTGTAATAACGAGAGACCATAAAAGGTATTTCATTACCTTCATGATGATCACTCTCGTTATTGTTATGTTTATTTGCTAAAAACCAAGGATGAAGCTTTAGATAAATTTATGGTTTTTAAATCTGAAGCCAAAAACCAAACGAATAAAACCATTAAGAGGTTAAGGTCTGATAGGGGCGGAGAGTTTACCTCGAACCTGTTTCAGAAATTTTGTCAAAATTCAGGTATAATTCACGAGGTGACTGCTCCATATAGTCCTCAATCAAATGGTGTAGCAGAACGAAAAAATCGAACCCTTGAAGATATGATCAATTCCATGTTAGGAAGTTCTGGATTACCCAACTTCATGTGGGGGGAGGCTCTATACACTGCATGTCATGTGTTAAATAGGGTCCCAATGAAGTCAAGGGATAAAAGCCCATATGAGCTTTGGAAAGGTCGGAAAACAAGTTTGAAATACCTTAAAGTGTGGGGGTGCCTTGCAAAGGTACTAGTACCTGAACACAGAAGGAAGAAACTTGGTCCAAAGACCGTAGATGATATCTTCTTAGGTTATGCTCAAAATAGTATTGCATATAGATTTCTGATTATTAAATCAGAAATTCCTGGAATAGATGCAAATACTATTGTAGAGCTTCGCGATGCTACATTTTTTGATGATATATTTCCTATGAAGATGAGAACACCTCAGTCCATTTCTAGTATTCCTACTAGAGATAAGCCTTCTTCCGTAGATGTCCCATTATCCGTAGTGGGTGCACCTTCCTCAAGTCACTCTAGACTAGATGAATCTAGTGAGTGTACAGAACTGAGAAGGAGCAAGAGACAACGTGTCTCTACGGATTTAGGCCAAGACTTTATCACCTATAATATAGAAGGTGACCCTGTGACATATAGAGATGCTATGGCTTCTCCTGAAGCTAAGCACTGGAAAAATGCCACTTGGGAGTTAGTAGATTTACCTCCTGGTTGTACCACCATAGGATGTAAATGGGTGTTTAAGAGAAAACTAAAACCTGATGGGTCAGTAGATAAATTCAAAGCATGCCTAGTTGCTAAGGGATTCAAACAAAAAGAAGGAATTGACTATTTTGACACTTATTCTCCTGTTACCAGAATTACTACAATCCGAGTGTTAATAGCATTGGCATCCATATATCATCTTGAGGTCCATCAAATGGATGTCAAAACGGCATTCCTTAATGGTGATCTTGAAGAAGAGATATATATGGATCAGCCAGAGGGATATGTAGCCTCTGGAAGTGAGAATAAAGTCTGTAAGTTAGTTAAATCTCTATATGGTTTGAAGCAAGCCCCAAAGCAATGGCATGAAAAATTTGATAGTGCTATGCTATCGTTTGGCTTTGAAATTAATGACTCTGACAAATGTGTATATATTAAACTGAAAGGCGATAGATGTATTATTTTATGTTTATATGTAGATGATATTTTTATTGTTTGCATCTGACCTTTCAATTATTAACGGACCAAGGCTCTCTTAAGTGGTAAGTTTGATATGAAGGATATGGGTTGTGCTGATTTGATTTTAGGGCTGAAGTTGACTCGCTCAACTGATGGAATAGCAATTTCTCAGGCACACTATGTTGAGAAAGTGTTGGAGAAATATGGCTATAGCCACATAAAATCTGTAGTCACACCCTATGATCCTTCAAAGACTCTCCACAAGAATAAGAGTGGCGTGGCTGTGTCTCAATTAAGATATTCCCAAATAATTGGTAGTCTAATGTATTTGGCCAAATTGTTCTAGACCTGATATTTCGTTTGCTATAACTAAATTGAGCAGGTTTTACCAGCTGTCCGGACAAACGCATTGGGATGCATTAGACAGAGTACTCAGATATCTAAAGGAACTATATCCTTGGGCTTGCAGTATGGGAGATTCCCTGCAGTCCTGGAGGGATATAGTGATGCCAGTTGGATAGCTGACACTGCTGAGTGTAAAGGCGTTACTGGTTATGTCTTTACACTTGGAGGCGGTGCAGTTGCTTGGAGGTCTGTTAAACAGACGATTATATCCCGTTCTACATCTGAGGCAGAATTGTGTGCTTTGGATACCACAGTAACTGAAGCAGATTGGCTTAAGGGTCTTCTGTCAGAAATTCCCTTGATGATTAAGCCAATACTTCTATTTCAGTACACTGTGATAATCAAACAACAATAGCTCAGATTAGAAGCTCCAAGTATAACCAGAAACAGAAGAGACATGTACGAATCAGATTGAAGTCTGTTCGTGAGCTAGTGTCTCTCGGAGA
>JAGFNQ010005932.1:0-70907 GCA_024364735.1 Boesenbergia rotunda
TGGAGAAGGAGATATGGTAATACGTGGGTATACAGATGCCAGTTTCCAGACAGATAAAGATGACTCCAAATCTCAGTCTGGATACGTATTTACTTTGAATGGAGGCGCAATAAGTTGGAAGAGTTCCAAGCAAGACACTGTAGCGGATTCTACCACGGAAGCGGAATATATAGCGGCTTCGGAAGCAGCAAAAGAAGCAGTCTGGATCAAGAAGTTTGTCTCGGAACTTGGTGTGGTTCCAACCATTGATAAAGCAATACCGATTTACTGCGACAACAATGGAGCTATTGCACAAGCAAAGGAAGCAAGGTCTCATCAGCGATCCAAACACGTGCTTCGCCGCTATCATCTGATCAGAGAGATTATAAGTAGGAATGATATACAAATTGAGAAAATTCCCACTGAAAGGAATTTAGCGGATCCTTTAACTAAGGCCTTGCCTCAGAGCAAGTATGAGGGTCATGTTAGAGCCTGTGGTATTGGATACCGTAGCGATTGACATTAGGCCAAGTGGGAGTTTGTTAGTATCATGAGAGAAGTGTCCTAAGGCAATCGTCTTATGATTGTAATCATTTACTTTAATAAAAGAATATTCACTATTTGAGTATACATGTTCATGTATTTGATTGATATCTTAAACTCATTTACTGAATGTCCGCAATACAATTCACAACATGAGAGAATTTGTGATGAATTCACAACTAGTGATTATCTCTACATGTGCAATTGTGAAGTATTGAAATTGTCCCTAGTCGATGAATTGATAAATATGGACACTGTCAATTCTGTTGAGACTAGCATGGGTTATTCTTTAATCAGCTGATTCTCACTGGCTGGTGACATTGAGATGCCCGGAGATAAACATGGATGCTAGTTAAGGGAACTAGTTCATTGGAGTGACTAGCTGTAAAACTTCATATGGTAATCTACATATAGATATGTCAATGAAAGTTCTTACTGCAGCTTAAGTGCGATGTTCCTTTGACTTGCGGTGTTCAAGTCATCTTGGTCACGGAGACTTATACTTTGACATCTTAAGCAAGCATCTCTAAGGAGGTGTGGACCCAGGATGGTTGGGTATAAGCCGAAGTGCCCGAAGATGTTTGAATAGCCTACAAAGGATTCACCACTCCTTGCGAGGAGATGTATACCCAAGGCCTATCATCGGATTGTTACTCGAAGCCTCTGGCCAGAGCACAACATGTTCCGAGTATGAATCCTCTAGGAAACATGAGAGTAATTAGAATCCGTTGGACGAGAAAGACATTACTTGGGCTAGGTGTGACGTAGTCAGCCTAGTGGGGACTGACACACATAGACCATGTCCTGAACCAAGTGAGTATAAGATGGTGAAGGGAATGAGGCACGACTCATATAGCTGCTGAAGGGTTTCAGAATTATTTCTGAGGTCAACCGTTGATCTTTCGATTAATTGGGGGACATGATGTACTACTAGGTGCCACTCATGATCGTTCTATAATTGGTTGATTATAGACGGCCAACATAGATCGAAAGCCTATTTAGTCACACACACTACGAGTAATCCGAGGGATTTAAAACGAGTTGAAAATTGGATTTTCCGATCAAGAGAGATAAGTCGAATCTGAATTTTTCAGAGACGCATCGGAAGCATAAAATAGCTAAGTCTTTTGAAGGCTTATTGGACGAATTAAATGAGTTTAATTCGTAAGGTAACGGCTTGGATTTGGCCGGCCAAAGAGGGTCCCCACCCTCTTTGGTTTGGCCGGCCACAATAAAAAGGGAAACCAAATTGTTTGGTTTAAATTATAAAATAAATCGAGCGTGATTTGTTTTATAAAATTATGGATAAAGAAATTTATAGAAATTTATTCTTTTTTATGGAAATTAAAATGAACCATGGATTGATTTATTTTATTTTATAAAATCAATTATGAATTGATTTTTCCATGATAAGAAAAATTTATATAATAAATTTCTTGAAAAAATTTATTCCATAATAAAAGGGGAGACATGGTTGTTTTTATTATAAATTAAGTTATAATAAAAACTTGGCATAACGGAATAATTCATAGAAAAATTTATAAGATAAATTTCTTATGAAAAATTTATTCCGTTAAAAGGAGACTTGGTGATAAAGAGGCTACTATATAAAGGTACAACGGCAAGGCTTGGAAATCAATCCAAGAGATCAAGGATTCTTGCCTAGCCTCTCTCCCTCTCCTTCTCTCCCTCTCCCTCTTCTAGTGTCGCCGGCCCTAGAGTCCTCCCCCTTTGCCGTGAGCTTCCACCACCAAGAAGAAGCCGAAGAAGAAGCGGGCGCGACTCCTTCCCTCCTCCCGGAATCTTGATTCCGTTCTTCGTTTGGTAGTTAGTTTTTCATCTCTCTCTTGGTATTTTTGTCGTGCCTTTGGAGAATCTAGTAGTTCTTGTCGGCATGAAACTCGTGGCTTTGCGAAGTCATCCCGAAGAAAACTCGACGTGGACGCGAATAGAGGCGGAGCTTCCAAGGGATGCTACGATTGGATCTCGTCCCTTTCTACGAGTTACGCGAGGTATTAAGTAAATTAGTTTACTTTCTGCAAAATTTTAAATGTAGGATCATGTCTCCACAACATAAGGTTGCATGCTAGATACATGGTTAAAATAATTTAAGAAATTATTTATGTTAAACCTTCCACTGCACGTAATTAAATTTTAAAATTACGAACCCGTATCAATGTTAACATGTACCCGGTCCCAACAGTTTGATTGTCTATCACTTTATTCTCATCGTTATTAAATAAATACTCTAAAATATTTTCCTTTCAACGTATAAATAATTCTCCTTAATACCAGATCAAAAAAATAAATAAATAATAAAAAAACATACCTCATATTTTGCTTATATAACAAGCGAAAGGTCTCGGGATTATGATGCAGCGGTATGATGACTAATCATTATTTCATGAATCCATGGTTCAATCTTTAGCTACAGTATATTTTGTAAGAATTTTTCTTTCAAATAAGACGTGAACCCTGGGATGCTGAGCTTCTGGACCGTCCACCGCAAATGATTCTCGATTTATTCTAGTGATTGATGAAAAATTTCTATGGGGTTAAATCGATCATCGTAAATTCATCTATTATCTGATCTAATATTTTTTATATATAATAAGTAAAAGAGAGAAAAAAAAATAAAATAGAAAAATAGGATAAAGTTGTCACGTCGAGCGAGATTGCCTGCGATTTGCAGTCGAATGAGGTAGTCGTGCAGGGCCACCTATGGCTCTTGATCGCGTGAGGCTGTGCGAGGTTGTCCTCATGGTGTCGCGCAAGACAGGTGGTCATGCAAGGTTTACCTAGTGGCCTCGACGCGGTGCCGCCTTACGTGCAGTGCCTCCCGCATAGGCATAGCCCATGAACCGCTCACATAGTTGGGTGGAGATACAACAGAGGATGGATCGTGGCTTTCCATTTGATTTAAAGAGAACATTTTGATCTCATAAATTTATTACAATCTATCCATTCATTATTTTAAAACAAACTAAACCAGTAGAAAGATTAACGATCCATCCTCTTTTGTAAAATAAATAACTAAAAATTATTCGTGAAACAAGTTGCTCCTATTTTGTAAATCCCTTCTCTCAAGTAAATAGGCATAAAAGTCGTTGGTGAAGTCGAATAGACTGATAGAGTACAATCCATTAGTAGGAAACAGATAGCGAGAGTATGGGCCACATGAAGTCAAATTAGAGTCAGAATGTGGCTGGCTTCGGCACTTATTCAATTCGTTTCAGTATTAATACGGAAAAAATAAATAATTAATATTAATAACCCGGATGCTATTATTTATCATCTAGCTAACAGTGGAGGGGCATCTTAGGGTTATCGATGATCTAGCTAACAGTGGAGGGGCATCTTAGGATTATCTCAGTACCGTGAAAACTACACGAGCCCGAAGTGTTGTTTGGTGGAAGGACATGCCAACTCCTGATGCACTTCCGCCTGCTGCTTACTTGTTCAACTCGTCTATTCTTTACCCGACATTAATTGCCTGCCCAATGGCCGGTGGAGCAATCACTCCCTCTCTCCTCGCTGCCATTACGCTCTGCCGGGAACGGCTTCCGCGCTTTGATTAGGCAACGAATCTGATGCGGACATCCACATGGAGCTGGTCGCTACCCGAAACGTTAGCAGCCGACAGGCGGAGCAGCAGGACAACCGCCGTGTCCACCTCCTCCTCTGTCATAATTCTCATTCAAGCCACCGATCGAAGGAGAGCGAGCGATCCGGCCCCTCCTTTAATCGAACCCACCCCTCGCTTGCGGATTTCTTTGCTAATTCGACTCCGCTGAGGGAGATGGTCGGGATCTTCTCCCGGTTCGCCGCCGGAAGGACGGGCCACCGCCGGACCAAGAGCGCGACGGTGAGTTCCGCCCATCGAATAACCTCCCAAAATCGCATCTTTTACCGTCTCCCACCGGAAAGATCGGATCTTGATGGATCTTTGACGAAATCTCGCTTGAATCGGGTCAGGAAACGAGGGGAACGCAGTCGGCTTCCATGGAGACGGGGGACGACTCCTCGACTTCGACCTGTAAAGATAACGATAACGCGAGAGCGGAGTTCAAACCGATTGAGCACCCGCTCGAGCCTTCCAACCATGATCGACCGATCAGATGCCCACTACCAGATCCTTCACCACTAAATGCAAGTGTTCGATCGTGATATATCCCTTTATGTACTTAATTTCATATATATTTTATGATCAAAATCTGTTCTTAATTAAAGGTCCTCGGTCTGATATATTCCAGGATGTCATGGCGGGGAAGGAGAGGTCATCGTCTTCCTCCATTGAAGGGACAAGTGCAAGACCTAGAGCTGATGATGGCCCGATTCCAAATTCCATCAGTGAACCTGCAGAGCGCTAGCTACCTTATTACTGCGCTGGAAGATCACTCTAATCCTGCTCGCGGATGCTGATGGCGTTGACTGCTTTGCTTCTTCCACTCCAATTAAGCGTGTTCTTAATTTTCTTCTTATAGATCTCCTACAAAATTGTTGCCGTACGTGTAGTAATATTTCGATAGGATTAATTGTATAATAATTATATATTGAATGCAAGCTTTAATGATTAAATTGGTGGTGCATCGTCTCACTCGCCGCCGGAGTTCCGGAGCTTGTCCATCCTCCGGTGGTTCATATATGGATGATGATATTGGCGATGTCTTTGGCGAGCTTGCCGGGGGTCAGGGACTTTCGGAAAGGAGTAGAAGCAGCGTCGATGGCGTCAGGGTAATCGACGACGACTCTACTGATCTTCAGACCCTCGTCGGACTACCGCGCGCTTTCTGTCTCAGTTAAAAGAGAATTGTTCAAATATGATCCGATCAAATGTTAAGAAGACATAAATCTTTTTCTTATTAATCGATCAATGATCGTGTCTTTGAACATATTATAAATTGTACCGTTTCTGGCGAGACAAGATTAATAAGTTTATTATTTACATTTTCCCTCTTATCCAATTATTCGATTATGATGTCAAAATCATAACTCTTCTCACTGCAAGAAAATTACTTTTCTGCAGCATGCGAAGGTTATATCCGCAGTGCGCATCGAATGCTACACAACTCCAAACTGTTAAAAGTTATAACTTTTTGACAGCTCGCAGCCGCGCATTGCAAATAAGTGCATCCGCAGCACATGACTACACACTGCAGATAAGTGGATCCGCAACACACGAATATACACTATAGATAAATAGGTCCGTAGTGAGCGACTGCGCGCTGCGGATATTTGCATCCACAGTGAGCGACTACGCGCTGCGGATATTTGCATCTGCAGTGAGCGGTCGCCCGCTGCGGATAAGTGCATCCGCAAATATCCACAGTGAGCAGCCTACCACTGCGGATCTACTTATCCGTAGTATATATTCGTGCGCTGCGGATACTAATATATTTCATATAATTATAATCTCACATATATACATTTTACATAATTTTATAATACAACAAATATACCACATCACATCTCTCAAATAACATCATCCAAAACTAAAACATTTATAATATCATAAATAATCATCAACACCACAATTTACCAAAATAACATTTCACTTACTAGCAAAAATCATTACCAACTAGTCATAAGTCTAAAATAACCCAGTAGCAAAAAACATTACAAACTAGTTATAAGTCTAAAGTAAGTAACTCAGTCACAAAAAATTATGAACTTAGATAACCAAGCAACTATGCTTCCTACTGCATCTTCGAGAAACAACATTTCATCATTTGGTCAAATGAGATCCAGCTTGTTCACAAACACTCTATTAATCCAAACTTTCCAACAAGTTCCACCAAGAGGAACGTGATGCACTTTTACTTTGGGATCTGTGGATGCAATTCGGCCTTCTGCAACAACTCCATCAATACTCTAATGAAGCAGCTTACATTTAGTATTATCAATGATATCTCCACGACTTAAGGTCTTTAGTTGTAACTGCATAATCAAAAAAATCTATAAGTTATATCATAAATATGTGGCAAGGTTAGCAGAAGTAGTTCATACCTTATAAACATGTATTGAGTTATAAACTGTGTCAAAGATACTTTTTAAAACTCACATGATCAAAAGAGTGTCCGTAGAAAAACATGTAAGCAAAATAAAAATGGATTCTAAAAAGCTAGTAGAGTTATATGTTCTAATGAATGTCAAGCTTTCTGCCAACAATTCATCATGAAACTTCAATATAATATAAATAAATAAAACTCTTAGAGAGTTATGGTTCTATGCTAAGGCTCAATCTCAAAGAAGCTTTATATATATATATATATATATATATATATATATATATATATATATATATATATATATATATATTGGCATGATGAAATGTTTTGACAAGTTAGCATAGTTCAATGTTCGCCAATGAGACATTGCTAGGTGTTCGCCAATGAGACATTGCTAGGTGTTATAGTGGTTGTCAGTTTTGCCGTATATCTTTGGGCTTCTCTTAGGCGCTGGCTGACCATGCAAGTGGCTTCCATCCAGTGAACATTAGCGGATTTAGGGTGGCCTATTCCCGCTGCCAAATATAAAAGTGTGATTTGAAGTTGGGAGATCCCAGCAAAATCAGTTAGATTTTTTCCCTACGGATTCTCAATAATCCATGAGACTAAAGAAGTCAATAATATAATACCAACTTAAGCTTCTATTGAGAGATTAGCCGATCATAACACTCTGTTAAACAATATGCAAGGCTATTGATGATATGTAAACTCAGAAACGGTTATCACACATGAACAAAGCATCTGAATATTAAACATATCTAAGGAAGTGAGAATACAGCTCCAAAATTAATACTCAGGCACTCTATCATGAGTTGCAAGCATTAGATAGATATGAACAAGATTACAAGCGAAAATTGCAGGAGGACAACTTGGTTCCTACTGAAAGAGGTGTGTTGCGAGTACTCAGTATTCTAGGCTTCAATCCTAATGCATATGCTTACATATGAAAATTATCTTCCGTTTTAGGTCCTTTTTTTGAATATCTACAATCTTCTAATTGGAGGTAGTCACAAATGTTTTTATCGTCCATGGTCATGGTGTAAAATTTTGTTTATAGTTTTAACTCTGTAGAGCATCACTTGTATTTTGCTATGTCTGCCTTCTATTCGTTAGTGACCTCTACCTATAAACTTTCAGGAAACAAACTTCCATATGCATGCACAATTGCTTTAATTTGAAATTGACTAATCAAAATTAAACTACTTTATTAATTCAACTCAACTTAATATAGAATTAAATAGCATGAGAACATTGAACTAATTTGTGTTTAGTTTATCAAATGAAAAAAAATTTCAAGTGATTTCATCTCGAACTAGTACACAGATGGCTAGGTAATACAGAAGAATTTGAAATTTAAATCTGTTGGACCGGTGCTGTCGATAGGGGGGGTGAATATTGATCGAAAAAACTCTTGCAGAAACTCGTTCTTTCGGATCTTCGTTCTAGACTCAGAGTTAGTAGTACAGTGAAAAACAAAACGGAATAATAAAAGACGACACAAAAATGCACACAGGATTTTTACTTGGTTCCCAACCCTCCAGGGTCAGTACATCCAAGGCCTAAGCACGGGAACGCCCGTCCACTAATGATCTCCTTTCCGGACTTTCCGGAGGCAGAGAAACCCGTCTTACAGTGCAAAAGTTACAATCAAAAGATACGAAAATTACGTGCAGAATAAAAAACAAACCAAAACAAAGAAGGTCGAAGACTCGGCCGATCTGGAACTCCGAAGTGTCGCGCACATCCTCCCAGAGCTTCCTTGGTCGCAGAGCTTCGTCGTTAGCGCTTGTCTTCCATTCGGAATGCTCAGAATGATCGTAAAAGTTGTGTTCTGAGTTGAGGGGTCAAAGCCTCTTTTATAGGCTTCATTGGGGTGCCTGTGTTGAAGGGGGCACCTCATATAGCTTTGGTCAAACTTCATCCTCGCGCCGAACTCGCAGCAGTGGATAAAGGTTTCATCCAGGGAGCCCTAGACATACAGGGCGCCCTGCATCATTGAGGCGCCTGGTTCCATTAGGGTGCCCTGGTTAATGGGGGCGCCCAGGAGCCCATTTTCCAGCCGCGTTGTGTGTTTGTTTGCCTGCTTTGTCTTCACTTTTAGGTATCTGCAAGATACATAAATACAAGGCAAACACATGTACAATCATAGCCTTAACGAAATGGTTCTGACTTCGGGTTTCCGCGTCCACCCCCGGGAACGCGCCTTTCACCTACTCCTTTCAGGAGATGGTTGCCACCCGGCCCATCTGGTTGGACTTTTGCTTAGCTTTCGAGACTCTCGGATCTCGAGATGTCCGAACCTAGACCCGTCTCTACTTCTGCCCTTAGTCATCGCTCAGCTAAGTTGCTCAATCCCTCGGATCAAGACTTCGTACCCAAACCCTAGGTCCAGGACTTCGGTGCCCAACCCTCAGCCAGGACTTAGTGCCCAATTCCTCGAACCAGGTCTTCGGTGCCCAACCCTCGGCCAAGACTTAGTGCCCAATTCCTCGAACTAGGTCTTCGTGCCCAACCCTCGGTTAGGTCTTAGGTGCCCAGCCCTCGGCCAGGACTTATTGCCCAATCCATGATCAGGACTTAGTGCCCAATTCCACGAACCAGGACTTAGTGCCTAGGTTAACTAGGACTTTGGTTCACTTTGGTACTCTTTTCTTGACTCACTCTTCCCTTGTTCAATGTATCACTGACTTAAGCATATTGTCAAACATTAAAACACTTAGAGGAGGACATCACTGATGCATCTTGCACCAACAATCTCCCCCTTTTTGATGTTTGACAATATCTTAAGTTAGATTGGATGAAAAGGCTAAATTATAATCCTTAGAAAAAAATGATCTAAGTTTTGAAAATAAATTTTGATCCTTTGGGAGAAAATTCTAACTTCAGCTCACTCTACCCCCTTTTTGAAAAAAACATTTTGATATCATTTGATCCTTTGGTAAGAGAAAAAAAAATTTCTAACCTAAGTGCACTCTCCCCCTTTGTCATACATCAAAAATCACCAAAACACTTGCACCAACAATGAAAACATTTTTTCATTTGAAGGTACTTGTAACAATCTTTGAAAGCATAGCAAAGAGCTAATTAAAACTATAATTGCACCAAAAGAAAATTAATCTTACTTGAATTGCACCAAAAAAAAAATTACACTTTGTAAAGTATTGTGCAAATAGAAAAAAATATTTTGAACTTTCAATAAATGTTTTGAACTCAGAAGATTTTCACTTTAAAAATATTACCTTAGAAAAATTTCCAATTGAGAAAGATTTTCAAAAAGGATTGCATACATAAAAGATTTTAGAAAAATATGCACTTTTCAAAAATATTTCACTTAGAAATTTTTGCACTTTAAAAGAGTACTTTGAAAAATATTGTGCAAAAACTTGTACTTTGAAAGATTTTTTCTTTGAAAAGTTTGTATATTGAAAAATTTGTACTTCGAAAAATATGTACTTTGCAAATCTTTTATATTTTTGAAAAAATATTAGTACTTTTGAGAAATATTATACATTTTTGAAAAACATAAGAACTTTTTGAAGAATATTATCAATTTATGAAAAACATAAGTACTTTTGAAGTATATATTATTAATTTTTGAAAAACATAAGTACTTTTGAAGAATATTATTAATTTTTGAGAACTGTAAGTACTTTTGAAAGATTTTATATAATTTTTGAACAATATAAGTACTTTTGAAAAGTATTATGCCCTTTTTGAAACATATAAGTACTTTTGAAAAGTATATTGAGCTTTTGAAAAATGTAAGTATTTTTGAAAAAATATATTAAGCTTTTTGAAAAAATGCAAGTACCTTTGGAAAAAATATTGAGTTTTTTGAAAGATATAAGTACTTTTTGAAAAAATATTATTTTTTAAAACATAATATTTTACTTGACTTGGTTTCTTTTCCAGTCTGACACTATCCTAGGAAACCTTATTAACTACAAGGACATTTCCCTAAGTGTCCTGGAAATTCTCCAAATTCAAGTAAATATTATTTCAAAAATGATTTTATAAGCCACAAAAAGAATTTTGAAAAACAAAATAATAGTATTTTAAAAGACAAATTACTTATGTTTTCAACAGGATTTTAAAATTATAGTGCACGAAAATATATTATTTTGAAATGTTCAATAAGTCTTTTAATTCGACCTCCCCCTAAACTTGACCCAGTCCTATGAAGCTTGTTGACCACAAGTATTCTTCCTCTAAGTCTTTAGGGTTTGGTTCAGATCAAAAAAATTATTTAATAATTTCAAAAATAATTGCCAGAGAAAAAAAATTAGAAAAATACTTGTCAGATAGTTTTCTTTTGACTTAGACTCTCCCCTAAATTTGACACATCCTAGGAGTCCTTGTAATCATGAAGAAGATTTCCTCTGTGTCTTTAGGGTTTATCAAAATCAAAAGAACAGTTTTGAATGACAGTATGGTAACATTCAAGAAGATAATTTTTAGTAAATTCAATTTGGAATGAGAATAATTTTTAAAACATAAGCCTTTTCGAAAACATACATGATAGTGATTTAAAGCACCGTTTTCGAAAAACATTTTGAAGTGATAAGAATGTTTAAAGCATAATTTTCGAAAAACACTTTGAAATGATAGTGGTTTTTAAAGCACAATTTTTGAAAGATCCAAAAAAAAACTGCCCCTGACACCAACATCGTTTGACTCTATCTAAGTGCCTTAAAGGACTTTAGTGTTAACCTAAGAGGCTTGTGTCTAATTGTGTAGGTCAATCAAATTTTTGAAAAAGATATAATTTGGAAAATGTATAATATAGATAAGCACTCAAACAAACATGAAATCCATAAAAACATTATTATGTTAAAGCACTATTTTGAAAATAGATTTTTAGAAAAATATTTTAAGAATTTTGGAAAATAATTTTTGAAAAATATTTTTCAATTTATTAGTCCTTAACATCTCACCCATTTTAGATGTCTCAGTACAAGCAAGCATGGTTGCCTTATGGGTGTATTGTGAGATGTTTGAATAATTTTTCTTAATTTATTGTTAAATCTAAGATTTAATCAAAACTTGCGTTAGATGCAAATTTATCAAATAGTAAATTGAATTTTATTTTCGATAATTGGCTTCCAGGTCTTGGCGAGGCACAGATGTCTTCTTTGGTCTTAGTCTTATTGAAGCAACAACCCTTTTCTTGACAAAGCCTTTTATCGAAAATTCATTTTCAAATTACTTCTTGAAAAATTTTGGTCTAACTAGCTTATGTTTTAGATCGATAGGTTCGGCTTGTTCCACCAGACGGCTTCCCTAACGTACTATCATCTCACCTTCACCTAATACTATGTTGTTCAATTTTTAATTAGTCGTTTTCCTATAACCGTTCTAAATCATGCATAAACATAAATATGAATGACAAGACATATATTGAAAAAATAGCAGATGCATGACATGACAGTTATGCATGAGTCAAACAATTCAAATTATTTCACTTAAAATTCTAATGATGTATCAAATTCTTGATTTGATATATGTCGTGTGAACCCGCGAATATGACAATCCACTTTGACATATTTAATTTTATTAAATTGATTGTTACAGTTTGGGTAAGATTTTATTCAATTTGAGTTTAAGTAAATTAAGAATTAATTGGATTGACATTAAATTAATTAAGAAGTTGAATTAATTAAGAATTATTTGAAGTTGAATTAATTAAGTATTAATTGAAGTTTAATTAATTAAGAATTAATTCAAGTTGAATTAATTAAGTATTAATTAAAATTAAATTAATTAAAGATTAATTAAAGTTAAATTAATTAAGGATTAATTAAATTTGAATTAATTAAGGATTAATTTGAATTAATTAATGATTAATTGAATTTGAATTAATTAAGGATTAAAATGAATTTGAATTAATTAAGGATTAATCGAATTTGAATTAATTAAGGATTAATTTGAAATAATTAATTAAAGATTAATTAAATTTGAATTAATTAAGGATTAAAATGAATTAATTAAGGATTAAAATTAATTAAAAGTTAATTAAAGTTTTTAAGATTTAAGTTTCAAAATTTCTGGATTAATTAAAAGTTGTGGATTTAATTTCATCATTTTTATTATCTCAAAAATTTCTGACTCATCTACTATTTCTTCTTTATCTAATTTTTCAAGTCTTTCTAATAATTCTGATTTGTTTGAATTTTTGTAACATTTGTTAACTATAGCCTTGATTGTAGAAAATTCAATTTCCTCCTCATCCTCATCTTTATAATAAGTGGAGTATTTTGGGCTACTAGTTAATGTTTCAGGATTATCCAAGAAATTAATCAAATTATTATCTAATTAACAAGATTTCATTTTCAATATCCTCAGAAAAATTATCCTTAGAAAAACCTTCAGAAATATTTTCAATGTTATCCTTAACATCATCTTTAATATCCTCAAAAATATTTTTAGAAAAATCATGTTTATCCTTAGAAATATCTTCAATATTTTTAGGATTAATCTCAAAATTTTCAGAATTAATTTCAGAATTATTATTAGCATTTTTAGATTTAATTTCAGAATTATCAGTGAGATTATTAGAATTAATATCAGAAATATCCTTAAAATTATCAGAATTAATTTTTGAAACTATTGAATTGACATTAAGGATTAAACAGTTAATTTATGATATTTTAACCTTATCTACATTTTGTAACTGGTCATGCAAGATATTTATTTGACTATGCAATAATTCTAATTTATCAGAAAAATTATCTAAATTACCATATGACAGTGCAGTAATTTGTAAATTTTTTGGAACGTAAATTTTCCGTACCTTTGCCGGACATTTATTCTTGTAGTGTCCGTGCTTTTGACATTTGAAGCACTGCACATGGCTCTTGTCCCTCCAGACTCCGGATGCTGGTACTTCCTTTGCTGCCGGCAGTGAAGGACGAGTCTTATGAGTAGGACACTGATTTTTATAGTATCCTCTCTCCCTGTACTTAAAACATATAATATGGAATTTAAAATTGACCATAATAAAAAATTATACCTGATTTACCCCTGGGCTCCCCCTCAACTCTTGGCGTCTTTGCTCCGTCGGCTGTTAGTCCGGTGAAGAGCGACCAAGCTCTGATACCACTTGTTGGACCGGTGCCGTCGATAGAGGGGGGGGGGTGAATATCGATCAAAAAAACTCTTGCGAAAACTCGTAGAAAATTCGTCTTTCGGATCTTCGTTCTAGACTCAGAGTTAGTAGCACAGTGAAAAACAAAACGGAATAATAAAGGACGACACAAAAATGCACATGGGATTTTTACTTGGTTCCCAACCCCCCAGGGTCAGTACATCCAAGGCCTAAGCACGGGAACGCCCGTCCACTAATGGTCTCCTTTCCGGACTTTCCGGAGGCGGAGAAACCCGTCTTACAGTGCAATAGTTACAATCAAAAGATACGAAAATTATGTGAAGAATAAAAAACAAACCAAAACAAAGAAGGTCGAAGACTCGGCCGATTTGGAACTCCGAAGTGCCGCGCACTTCCTCCCGGAGCTTCCTTGGTCGCAGAGCTTCGTCGTTAGCGCTTTTCATCCATTCAGAATGCTCAGAATGATCGTAGAAGTTGTGTTCTGAGATGAGGGGTCAAAGCCCCTTTTATAGGCTTCATTGGGGCGCCTGTGTTGAAGGGGGCGCCTCATATAGCTTGGTCAAACTCCATCCTCGCGCCGAACTCGCAGCAGTGGATAAAGGTTTCATCCAGGGCGCCCTAGACATATAGGGCGCCCTGCATCATTAAGGCACCTCCTTCAATGAGGCGCCTGGTTCTATTAGGGCGCCCTGGTTAATGGGGGTGCTCAGGAGCCTATTTTCCAGCCGCATTGTGTGTTTGTTTGCCAGTTTTGTCTTCACTTTTAGGTACCTGCAAGATACATAAACACAAGGCAAACACATGTACAATCTTAGCCTTAATGAAATGGTTCTGACTTCGGATTTCCGCGAAACCCTAGGTCGAACCGACGCCTAAGTTTCCACCCCCGGGAACACGCCTTTCACCTACTCCTTGTTGGAACCCGGATGGCTAGAGAGGGGGGGGGGTGAATATAGTCAGACACAAACTTCTTTCGCTTTAGGTCGCTTTAGGGTTTCTCTTCACTTCACGATTAGTAGCACGACAGTGGAAACAATAGAAACAGAGTGCAGAAATGCAGGAAACAAAAACAGACGAAACCAACTAGCAAGATCGCTAACAAGGAGGGTTTACAAGGTTCGGGGATAACTTGCCCCCCTACTCCTTGGCGTGCCCTTAAGGTGGGCAATCCCTTGATTGTCAGCAGATCAAGCCCCGGTTAACACCGGATAGAAAGCAACCTCCTTCTCGGTGGAGAAACCTCTCCACAGCGCGTTTCAATCAAGGATATAGTTTTAAGCACAATGAAACACAAGGAAGATCTTACTTAGCACTTAGCAAAGACAAGAACACAGCAGGCTTCTCCAAGCTCCACCCAGCGACGATCTCACGCAAGAATCCCTTTCTCCGTGTCTTCTCGCTGTTGGACTTCAAGTCTCTTGTTCCTTCCTCCAAGTGCTCAAGCAAGGGGTGGTTGCTTCTCAGACCTCAACGGCTTGCTCAGGAATGATGGAACAGCAAGAACACAAGCACGCAGCAAGCCCAAGAACTTCAGAGCAATACTGATTAGCAGAGTTGTTGAAGACTTCTCACAACCGGCGCTTAAGTCTTCTCCACACAGCTCCAGGTCACCATCCCACAGCAGCCTCCAGCTGCTCTCCTGCAACCACCAGCCACCACTGAGCCCTTCTGGATCTCCTGAGCTTCCCTCAGACCGGCCCCAGACAGCAGCTCCAGCTAGCGCCAACGCCCGTTGCAACCTGGGATGGAAAACAGACAAACCTGCTATAAGGAAAGACCACCATTGACTCTCCTTGAGTGTTTGAATCCTTCCCTGTCACCTGCAGCTTAATCAGTGGGTTAGAGCAGCATATCAAGCAAGAAATCAAAGATCAGAGATCAGGCGCAGTGTTTCAGATATGCTCAGACGCGATCAGAGCGTCTGACAATGTAATTTGAATTAAAGTGATCGGTCACCAGACCGATCCAGGGCTCGTGGGTTGGTCACCAGACCGATCCACCGCTTCGCTGGGAATCCCAGCTCTCGCGGCAACACAAGCCTGATCGGTCATTAGACCGATCAGAGTGAAGCCTGATCGGTCACTCAGACCGATCAGGTCTGATGAACAGTAATCCCAGAAATCAGTGTTGGTGCAGAAAGCACCCAAGTCGAACCTGAGTTTTGATAATGGCAACAGGGCTCAAAAGTTAAGTCTTACTTGTTATCTAACAAGTTACTCTAGTGTGCAGGTTAAAAAGTCCTAGCGAAGGACTGCTAGGCACTGGCGATGGAATGCCAGGGTACAAAGCCCTAGCGAAGGACTGCTAGGCACTGGCGAAGGAATGCCAGGGTACAAAGCCCTAGCGAAGGACTGCTAGGCACCAGGCGAAGGACAGCTTGGGACTGAAGCCCTAGCGAAGGACTGCTAGGCATCGGGCGAAGGACAGCTCGGTATCCAAGACCTGGCAAAGGACCGCTAGGCAAAAGTCCAACCAAAGGAGCGGTTGGCATCAGGTACATTCTCCCGAGAGGAGTAGGTGAGGACGCGTTCCCCGTCGAGAGGGAACAGTAGGCGTCGGTTCGACCTAGGGCTCCATTTAGGAGGACCAAAGTCAGAACCAAGACAGCTAAGGCTGTATAAACTAATATTTTATTGTTTTATGGTGTTTTAGACTAACCCTGGATGCAGAACCAAAGGAACGAATATCTGCAGCTCAGAGAGCCTCAAAGGAATGAGGCAACAGCTGACCAGGGCGCTCGGAGTTCCCCGGGCGCCCCCAAGGTGAACACAAAACACATAAAACAAGAACATGCTTCGACAGCTCATCTCCCGGGCGCCCCCGTGCTCCCGGGCGCCCCAGCGTCCCGGGCGCCCCCAGTAGCAAGCCATCGAAGCACAAGCCAAGGGATAAGGTTTGACCCGGTCAACCCGGGCACCCGGTCAAAGCTGATCCCGAATGTAAAGGGATCAAAAGCTGATCGAGCAACTACCGGATCGATTGACACATGGGGGGGGGGCGCCCCCGACGTTCCGGGTGCCCCCAGGGCTATATAAAGGGCCCTCGACCCCAGGCTTCAGAGCATCAAATCATTCAACGCTTCTACGCTCTTCTACTCTCGCGCCTCGCTCCGGAAACCTCCCAACTCGAGCCGACGACGTCCCGCTGCTCCGGAAAAAGACAACCTACATCGGACGTCGGTAAAAGAAGAACTTCTTGTTTTAAAAGTTTAACTTGCTACATTTGTAATTCAATATTGTAAACTGCTTTTGCGCCTCATATAGAATTGCCCAAAGTAAACGATCAACGATCGAGGGCCTTGGAGTAGGAGTCGACCTAGGCTCCGAACCAAGTAAAAAATAACTGTGTTTGCGTTGTATGTTTTAATCTTCCGCTGTGAAAATTCTCTATCTTAAATCCGAACGTTTTTCGATATTCACCCCCCCTCTATCGGTTCTCTCGATCCAACAAGTGGTATCAGAGCGGGGAAGTTCAGATTTGGTGCAACCACCAGTTTGAATATTTTTCGGATTTTTTTTCTTTTTTTTCTCGTTCGAATTTCTTCTAAATTTTTCGTTCGATTTTTTTTCCGTTAATCGAGGTTGGTGCAACACCCCTCGATATTTTATTTTTCTTATCCCGCACTACTAATCCAAGACCAAGTCTTGGGAAATTTTTTTGTTAGTTATTCTCTTTCAGATTAAATGGTCATGCAAGAAGGATTCAGCACCGCCAGACCTCCACTTTTCAGTGGAGAAGACTTTTCCTACTGGAAAAGTCGAATGGAGGTCCACCTGAAAACTCAGGTGGACATGTGGATTATAATCCAGTCCAGACTGGAGATACCCAAAAATGCTGAAGGAGTTCCTCAAAGCTACTCAGAATGGGACACCGCTCTGAAGCGCAAAATAGAAGCCAATGCAAAGGCAACACAGACCCTACAATGCGGTTTAACAAAAGAGGAGCTGAACCGGGTGGGCCCCTTCAACAGTGCTAAGGAGCTGTGGGCAAAATTGATCGAGCTGCACGAAGGAACATCAGACACTCGGATCAGTAAGAGAGATCTGCTCCTAAACAAATTGTATACCATCAAGATGGCCGACAACGAAACAGCAGCCCAGTTTCACGCACGAATCCAAGAATTGATGAACGGTCTTCACACTATAGGTCACAAGGTCGAAAACCGTGACCTAATAAGGTATGCTCTAAATGCTTTCCCGAGAAATACCTTGTGGGCATCTATGGTAGATACATACAAGGTTTCAAGGGATCTCTCAAAAATTAAACTAGATGAATTATTTTCCGAATTAGAACTTCATGAACAGACTAACTGTAATTTGGCCGAGAAAGGTATTGCCTTTGTTGCAGGAAAAGCTGGAAGGACAACAAAGAAAAAGTCACAACCTGAACCCGAGTCTAACTCAAACTCAGACTCAGAAGACGAAGAAGGAGATCGACCTAAGCTGGTCCGATTGGCCCGAAGCTACTATAAAGAATTAAAGAACCAAACCAACAGATGGAAGGCCAACCGAAGAAAGGACGAACCAGCTGAACCCACAAATGACAAAAGCAAGCCCAACGTGACTTGCTATGAGTGCAAGAAGAAGGGCCACTACAAGACGGAGTGTCCAAACCTAAAGGAGACCAAAAAGACAAGAAGAAAGAAAGCACTCCAAGCAACCTGGGACGAATCTTCCTCAGAAGAAGAAGAAGAAGCACCCCAGTCAAACCTACTAGCCCTGACCGCCTCAGAAAAAGTCGAGATCGAGTCAAAGTCAGAGCAGGACGACGACAGACTAACCTTTTCAGAAGACGGCGAAATCAAGGTAAGTGGTTTCAATAGAAGTCAATTAAACGAACTTATTTCATATCTTTCTCGAGATTTGGCGAAAGCCAAACTCCGAGTCGAATCCCTCCGACAGGAAGTAAAACTCCTGAAAGAGGGAGTTGACTCTAAATCCTTAACCGAGAAAGTTCAAGAAGGAACTCCTACTCAAGTTGAAAAACTTGAGAAAGAGAACTCTTCCCTGAAAACTCAGGTTAAGGATCTTAGAGCTGCCTTAGAACGATTCACTTTTGGTTCCAAGGGTCTTGACATGATTCTTGGAAAATAGAAGTCCGTTCTAAATCGATCCGGACTTGGCTATAGAACCAAATCCCGACAAAGATCTTACTTTGCTGTACTGAATCAGTCCAGAAGTAAAATTCAGGCATGGGTACCTAAACTGTACCTGAACAAACCAACTGGATCAAATCAGTATTGGATTCCCAAGGACAAGATTCACGTCTTGCCTAATCATTATCGTGGCTTTAGTCCAGGGGGAGCCAAACTGAAAACTATATTTATTGTTAGATAAAATTTAATTCTTGATTGCAAATTGCATGTTTGATTGTTTATTTAAATTTCTGCAATTTACCATGCTTAGAAATAGTTAGTATAAGGACTGAACAAACCTAACTGAAATTTGACAACATAGTATTGGGTGGAGGTGAGATGATAGTACGTTAGGGAAACCAATTCTAATAAGATCAAGTTTACTTGGTCTCTTTAGATTGGTGAAACTAGCCGAAGCTACCAATCCAAAATCCAAACTAGTTAGACTAGAACTTTTTCAAAGATTAATTTTGAAAATGAAGTTTCATTAAACAACTTTGTCAAGAAAAGGGTTGATGATCCAATAAGGCTACGGCCAAAGAAGGCCTAGTGCCTCACCAAGACCTGGAAGCCAATTTTTGAATTTCAAATTCAAATTACTTTTTGTCAAATTCAAATCTAACATAAATTTTCAGTTAAGCATAGATTCAAACATTCTCTTTCAAAATAAACTTAACTGTTTAAGGCTTTCAAAATAAATAATAATTTTTCAAAATAAATTTTACTTATCAAAACCTATCTCACAAAACCTATAAGGCTAACGTGATTGAAAACCCTAGATTGGGTGAGACAGTAAAATTAAGACTCAATTGGAAATTCGTTAAATACCTTTATTATGAGTTAATCCTATAGTTAAGGTCATGGTCAAACCATGGTCAACACGGTCAAACCATGGTCAAAATAGTCAAACCACAAGTTAAAGCAGTCAAAGCAATTCAAACCATAGTCAAACCGATTAAACCATGGTCAAACGATGACAAGACATAAAACTTGTCTTTTCCTATAAAGTCCCGGGCGCCCGAAACCACGCGGCCGCCCCCACCATGCCTTTTCCCTCTCTCGAGGCGAAAAGCTGAACCTGACCTTTGACCAGGGCGCCCGGAACCACGCGGGCGCCCCATCACAGTCAAAGCAGCAAAAGCTGCAAGCACGCCCTGAACCGGGCGCCCGGAGCACTCCGGGCACCCCCATCCAGCTACAGTCTCTGCCAAAGGCAGAGACCACTGACCCGGGCGCCCGGGAGCTCCCGGGCGCCCCCAATGTAATGCCTATAAAAGGAATCCAAATCCCCTTCTCTTACCACACCAAAAACCAACAATTGGTGTAGCAAAAAATAACACTGTGTAACTCTGTCCACAACTGAAGCTGAGTATGTAGCCTTATGAGAGTGTGTAGCACAACTTTTATGGATGATGCACACTCTTAAGGACTTTCAGCTCAACTACACCCAAACTCAAGTATTTATTGACAACATAAGTTCAATTAATCTAACTAAGAACCCAATCCAACATTCCAGAACAAAACACATAGAAGTTAAACATCACTTTGTAAGAGACCATGTAGCTAGGGGTGAAATAGTACTTAAACATATAGACTCAAAATCCAACTTAGCTGATATATTCACAAACCCTTACCTGAGTCTGAGTTCAGTTCACTAAGAAGGCAGTTAGGATTGTGTTCTGTAGAATAGATTCACTAGTACAAAAAAGACCTTTAACAACGGCTTTTAACACTGGTTGTATTAAAACCGGTGTTAAAAAAAAAGACGGTGACATTTTTGTAATTATTTGAACTTTAAAATACTTTTAACACCGGTTCTTTTAACAACCGGTGTTAAAAATATATTTAACTACGGTTTTATAAATAACCAGGGTCATATGTTATAATTATTTGAACTTTAAAATACTTTTAACACCGGTTCTTTTAACAACCGGTGTTAAAAATATATTTGACTATGGTTTTATAAATAACCGTGGTCATTATTTCTGTTTTTTTCCTTATTTATTCTTTTTCCTTATTTCCTTATTCTATTTCTCTCCCAAATCCCTCGCGCCTCCCTCCTCATCACGATCACGCCTCTAATTTCTCTTTGCGCCGTTTCTTTCCCAAAATCCTCGTGATCCCGCCTCAACTCATCGCCCTCCTCATCGCTCGACTCTCCGCCTCCTCGCTGCCTCCTCACAGACGCCGGCAGACTCCGGTCCTCTTCTCTGCCATCTTCTCCGCTTCCCCCTCACAGACGCCCACAGACTCCCGCCCTAGGGCTTCTTGAAAGACTGCGCCATCTTCTTCGAAATACTCACGGTAGCTTATTCGGGCTGCGCTAGGGCTTACAGGTTAGTTTTTGTTCCGAAATACTCACGGTATATTTGTTGTTTGGGCTGCGCTAGGGCTTCTTGATTGGTATGTGTTCTGAAAATAATTGTATGAAAATTTTGAGTGAAAATTTTGAGTGAGTATACTTTTTTCAAAGTAAAGTTTCATGAAAATTTTGTGAAAATTTTGAGTGAGTATACTTTTTTCAAAGTAAAGTTTCATGAAAATTTTGTGAAAATTTTGAGTGAGTATACTTTTTTCAAAGTAAAGTTTCATGAAAATTTTGTGATCTTTGCCGTTTTAATTTTGTTTGAGCTTTTATGGATCTTTCTCCATATGACCTTAGCTATGCCAAATCATCTTCAAGTGTATATCAAGTTTTGTACTACTTTATACATATATCAAATATAAAAGAAATTCTAACTCACTCACTTTACCTTAACATCAAAGTGCATGATAGATCAACCATTAAGGCATGATTCACTAACATTGAGGAGGTTGGTGGCAAAGATGCAGCTGCTAATGGGAGAGGGAAGCATGCCATGGACTTTCACGATGGCATTCTTGGCTCAAATAGGTTTCAAAATTGAGTGGATGATGCTTGTGGTGCCCTTGCAAGAAGGGTGTTGCAAGATGGAGAAACTATATATATAGTTTAGAATTTGCACAAATTATTGCCCTAAACTCCAATACCATGTAAAAATAAGCAAAGAAGAAGAGCCTGTAAACAGAAATAAAAAGAGAAAAGAAATAAAGAGATAAATTAGTTAACTTGATCAAATTGACAAAAGGCTACATCATTATCTAGAGGCATGTAGGATTGCTTAGTCAATAATACTAAGTTTTACCTAATAAAAGACTTATTCTAACAAATAATTTATTTTAGAAATAATAATTCTAAGTTGATGGAGTGATCTTGAATAATTATTTTTTAGAAACTAACTTACAATTGTGCTAAAATTTATGATGCTCGAGCAGTTCTCAGAAACACACCTACGTAGCCCATGGCCGTCATCTTCCCACTTCCTTGCTACTACTGCTGGTATGGTTCTCCAACATTCTCCCATAAATGTGCAGTCATGGCATTGCCTTCGTTGGTGTCTTCATGCATCCTTCTTCTATTTCACCATCCTCAGTTATATCTTTATATCATTCCTATACAAAATTTGTTATTTTGGCCGTGAGCAACTGTATTAGAGCTTGTTGTTTTTGGTCGTGAGCAACTGTAAGACTGATGTATTAGAGCTTGTTGCGAAAAAAATTACGATGCACTCCAATATCTATTACTTGTTAATTTTGTTTTGATACCATCATTTGATCATATTAATTATTAAGATGCATGATGACCACTTAATTATTTAATATTAATGTTTGCAAACTTTATTATATGGTTTGGATAAGTTTAGTTAGATGTTATTTTTGTTAATTTATTGTCAACGTTTAAAAAAACTTGCCTAGTAATTTCTTGTTATTTGGATAAGTTTGCCTCTATAGTTTTAATATAACTGTTTGCTCCATTATTTATAATTTATCAGATTTTTTTAGGTGTAAAACTGAGTGATGCATCAAAGAAGTTGGATAAAAAGTTTGCTATAGGAACTTCTACTGTCAAGGTGAGCCTGTAGCCTAGCATTGTTTAGTTGATGGAGGAAATGGTTTTTTACGTTGTCTAAATACTAACTTCTGGTTTATTAATTTGAGGGGCCAACAGAGAAAGAACAAATTGATGTGCAAGGAAACATTGCCTACGATTTTGTGGAATTCATTACCGAGACTTGGCTAGATGTAATGTATCATTGTAAAATTCCTTACAGAAGTCTCCATTTTGTGTACGACCATTAAATTTGCTAGAAGTTCAATTGCTAATTATTTCATGCTACTCAATTTTTGCATTAATCTTTTCTCAATTAGAGATGATCCTTTGCTTAGCTGATCTTGGATGTGCTCTTTCTATTAGCTAGGTGAATTGGACATTGGAGATTATCTTGATAAATAACCTTCTAGTGTACATTTTGTTTGATTGTATACATTTTTTTTAAAAATTTATGTTGCCACAAGCCTTCCTTTTTTATGCCTTTTCTTGTTTATACAGCTATTGGTGCAATCTTTTTTGCTACATTCATAGTAGGATAATTGAAGGAAAAGAGTGTTACCTTGCACCGTATTATCATATGTACGTGAATATTTTCAAGTGACTTAGAAGTTTAGTTGTGATTTTGACTAATTATTATCCAACTTGCAGGGCCCATTGGCAGTTGATAATTATTTGTCCTAAGCAAAATGTTGTCATCTTTCTCTGCTCACTGTGGAATAAAGCGAATAAAGATATCAAAACAATTATTAATAGGTAAGTTATTATCATTCGCTCTATGATATGTTTTTCTACAACTATGATTTATAAGCAATTTTTTCATAGATATATTTGGTTGATTTGTTGCCATTTATTATATTTTTTTATCACAGTGCTATGCGTTCTTGGCATACGATGAAAGGCAAACACTTGGGAGCTTTTAGAATGCCTATATGGAAGGAACTACGTGTAAGTAGTTAAATGTCAAGTTTTTATACAACTATGATCTATAAGCATTTTTTTCATAGATAAATTTGGTTTATTTGTTGCCATTTATTATATTTTTTTATCATAGTGCTATGCGTTCTTTATTATTTGATGTCTTTTGGTATGCAAGCTCCTCTATGTGCATGCTTGAGATATTGGTTACTATAATGAAAAATTAGCATGACTTTGTAACTGATTTATCCTTTTCTGCTAATGTGTCATTTTGATATTTATTTGTAGTGCCAAAAACAAACTGGCAATACAGAGTGTGGATATTATGTAATGAGATATATGCTCAACATTGTCTCGGCGATCATAGTTGATTCATGGGACAAGGTAATTGAAGTTTTTTTAATTTTATAGATTTAATTATGTCTGGTTGAGTTGATAAGCTATTTTTTTATATAAATGTACCTTGCAGAGATTCACAAATAAGGATCCATTCTCCGAAGATGAGATTGATGACATCAAAAGATGTTGGGCAACTTATTTGTTAGAGGTTGCCAATGTAAAAGTTTAGGATAGTTTAATGTAAAAGTTAGAGGTTGCTAATTTTGACAGCTTGCAGTATTACTAATTAATGTAAAAGTTAGAGACCACTAGCATTGATTTCCATTAGTGTTCTTCCTTACATTGTATTGTTGCATTTACTTAATTCATGGTGTGTTATTGATTATGGATAAACTATTATATTATTGAGTTCTTTTATATGTCTAGAAAAATTATAAATAAAAATAAATATGAAATTTATATAAAAATTAAGACTTTTGACACCGGTTGTTTCTAGAACCGGTGTTAAAACATCATTTTTAACACCGGTTGTTTCCAGAACCGGTGTTAAAAATGATGTTTTAACACCGGTTGTTTCCAGAACTGGTGTTAAAAATGATGTTTGAACGCCGGTTATTTAAAATAACCGGTGTCTAAAATGGCTTTCCCGCCTCATAATTGAACTTTTAACAGCGGTTATTAACCGGTGTTAAATCTATATATTACACCGGTTTGTTAACCGGTGTTAAAAGTCTATACTTACAATGCCGGCTGGATCAACACCGGTTCCGGAACCGGTGTTAAAAGTCGAAAATAACCGGTGTTAAAAGCCTTTTTTCCACTAGTGGGGGGTGAATGTAGCCAGCCACTCGAAATTACTCCCCTCTTGAGCTTTTCTTTCTGAGATCAGATTAGCAGCGGAAACAAAACAGCAGAAAGAAATACAGAGAAGGAAGAACAAACCAAACAAACGCTAACACCGCGATGTACAAGGTTCGGGGATAACATGCCCCTACTCCTTGGCGTGCCCGTGAGGTAGGCGATCCCTTGATCGTCAGCAGATCAAGCCCCGGTGACCCGGATAAAACTGTGCCTCCTTCTCAGTGGAGAAACCTCTCCACAAGCGTCTCAATAGGATACAAGATAAGCTCACGAGACTAAGAAGGATCGCTCACAAAGATGTAACAATAACGCTCAAGCACAAAGCAACACACAGAGAGCTTAACCCCACAGCTAAATTAAACATCACTCGTTTTTCTATCTATCCTTGTTGCCGCTTGATGGACCCAAACTAGGTGTCACGAAAGTGGGTCTCAAATTTAGATATTTGTAAAGCTGGAACCCTTTTGCAATCTAAGAATAAAATAGTAGTAAAGGGGCCACAGGTCGTATTTTTCCTAGGGCTAGTTGAGATAATTCGATTCGAGCTTGAGTTTATGTGTCGTCAAATATTTTTGGGTTTCAAATAGAACTTGGGGTTTTGATTTCAATTAGCAATGAAAATACAATGGAAAGACAGAGAATTTAACTAAATGAACTTAACAAGGTAACTTCAACTAATGCACTAAACTAATGGGAAATTCATTAACCAAGGCAACTTAGCCCAATTTTGGAATCAAAACTGATCTCAAATGCAAGTGTACATTTCAAACTATATTGAACTCAAAGAGTTAACACTCAAGGCCGAAACTTAACTTGATTCAAATGTAACAATGAAAACTTGATACGCAATGTGAAACATCCTAGAAATGAACTAATCACAGCACTTGGAAGACAAGGCTGTGAATGTAGTGCTATGCATGAGTGAACAAAGAAAATTCAGGAATGAATGCAGCAGTATAGAAATGAACTGAATGCAGAATTTAAATGCATGAATTAAAACACTAAACTTGATACCAAGAAGAGCAGCACTACAACTAATGTGACACAACTGATATATAGCAATTGAATATGAAGCAAACAATTCGAATTCAAAATTCAGAGACAATTCATTACAGAAATGCAAAGCAGAACTTAATAAATTGAGTGCATGAATGCAGTATTAAATCAAGGCAAAAACAAACAAAATCAACTCAGATTGATAAGGTAAGCTAAAAGTGGACTGATACTCAAGACTGAAGGAAGCAATGTTCCTGTGCAGTACACAGAAACATTTCAAGTGCAGAACAAACAGATCAAATTTAAATATGTGCAATGGTTCACTTAACAGGAAACCTTTTGATGGACTGAGATCGAGAAGAAACTAAGTGATACGCAGGTAAAACAAAGCTGATACCCAAGAATTCTGATGCTAATGCAGAAAAATAGCTGAAGAGAAGAATGAAAGAAAATCTTTAGGAATTCAGTGCAGAAATTCAGAACAAACTAAATTCAAAGCAAATCAGAGCAGCTGTGATCGAATGCTCCAATCTAAAGTTCACATAGGATTCCTAAGAACTAAATTTCACTTGTTACCAATTCAGGACTGAGGATTGCAACATTACAAGTTGAAACTGAAACTGCCAAACAAGAAAAACTTGATACGCACAGCTAACAAACTGATACGCAGCAATTAATCAAGAAATAAACTGAAACTGAAGACAACGTTCACTAAACAAACTCACTAGCTAATCTACTTGCAGAATGGAACCTAATTAAGGCTTGAGAAATTCAGAAATGAAAACGAAATAGCTGATACAAAGAACAGAACAGAAACTGTTTTGCTGAAACTGAAATTATAGCTAAGGAAAACAAGAAATGCCATAAAAACTAAGCCTCGATCATTCCTTGTCTCAAGATCTCCTTGCCATCACACAAGAGCAAACCAAGAACCCCTTCAACTCGCAAATCACTGGGAAAATAGCTCCAATTTCAGATCTGCTCACAGATTTCACTCGGCTGGAGAATTCCAATCCGATCTTCTAGATCTCGCGAGGTAGATTTGCTATGGAGATTTGGTGTTGATCAGAAGCTATCAGAAGACCCTTCGGACAGCTCCGATTGAAAAGAATGGCACGCGATCGCGATTTAGTTGATCAAATCACATAAATGGACGAAACCCTCAATCCACTCTGCCCCGGTGAGAATCTGAGCTAGAACTTCAATGGAAACCTTCTCCCAACAATCCAGATCGTGTTCCAAGGTTGTGATCGAGATGGTCACGCCTCTGATGAAGAAAACTTGAAGGAAAACGATGAAAAACTCGGAAAGAACGAAGACAGTGGCTGAAGCTCGGTGAGGACGCGACAAAGAAATCGGGAGCTGATTACAGTTTAAGTAGTTTAAACAGTGGACGACTCAGATTAACCCCACTCCATCCAACGGTTGATCATTATCCGATCTGAACCAAAACTATCAGATGTTGATCAAGGGTCAAGATCTATCTCTCAGTGGCTCGGATCTTCCAAATTTGCAATGGATGGCTCAGATCAAGCTAATCTTTGAATGAACGGTCTAGCTTCTCCCTAGCTTGATCCAACGGCTAGATGATCTCCGATTGGGCTGAAACCTTCAAATCTTGATCCAAGTGCTTGATCAACCTTAACCCCAGCTCGGATTGATCAGAAGTTCTCAGATGGCCTAGATCTAACCATTTTTGCATCGAACGGCCCATATTCGTCGACGCTTGATCACTTGATCCAGTCCAATTTTGACTCAACATTTGACCCAACATTTGACCCAACATGACCTAGGTCCATGATCCTTCCAAGCCTACAAAAGTAGATCAACAATTTAGTGACAAAACAATTCAAATATATAAAAATTTGAAATTATGTCCAAAATGAATGTAAATCCTAGAACCTAGGGTAAATCCACAATTATGCAAGTAAAATATGGGTCAAACACGGATTTTAGCATATGAAATGATCAATCAAATGATACTTATCACCGCTCCTCTGCATCAGCTTCAACTTAAGCTCTGCTCACCATCGCAAGATTCATCAGCATCCACTAAGCCAGCCCGAACCCACTGACCTCCCTGAGCATTTAGTCCACTGAAGACCTCCTCTCCAGCTGAGCCTCCGTCAGTCGCCAGCTGCGCCAGTTGCCCGTTGAAACCTGAGAAGGAGAAACATCCAAACCTGATCAAAGGAAAGTCTTCCATTGACCCTCCTTGAGTGTTTGAATCACCTTCTATTACCTGCACACTCCAACAAATGCTTAGCAATGCATATCAAAACATATCAGCAGTATATTAGAGAATCGGCAGAGAAAACAGAACGCAATAAGAACTCTGACAACGCTTTTGAATTAAAGCTGCCAGCTACTGATCGGTCACCGGACCGATCAGAGTGACTCCTGATCGTTCACCAGACCGATCAGGATGGGTTCAGACCGATCAGGTTCCAACCTGATCCGTCCCCATTGTGTAATCAGAAATCGCGACTTCTCCGGGATCGATCACCAGACCGATCCCAAGTCGTGGATCGGTCACCAGACCGATCCACCCCTTCTCAGAGTGATCTCCCAGCTTCGCAGTCCAAACATCCTGATCGATCACCAGACCGATCAGGGTGTCGCCTGATCGGTCTGGGGTCCGATCAGGACACCTCCTGACCGATCAGGCTCCAGCCTGATCGGTTATAGTGAGAACCTTGTGACAATTGATCGTTCACCAGAACGATCTGAATAGTATCCCTGATTGGTCACCAGACCGATCAGGAGCCGCACAGAAAGTTTTCCAAACTCACTGTATGCTCCCTGATCGGTCACCAGACCGATCAGACATAGCTGGATCGGTCACCAGACCGATCCACGAAGAAATTCTGTGCCAACTTCCCTGATCGGTCACCAGATCGATCCAGGCAAGGTCAAATCCACTCCAAGTCACGAGAACAAGCTTCCAGCCCTTCTCTGACTCATTCTTAGTCCCCCGGACCAAGACTCCGTGCCCAATTTCACTCACCGGGACTTCAACCTAGCCCTCCAAGCTTGGACCTGGCCCTCCAAGCCAGGGTTGCGGTTACCGGCTTCACTCACCGGGACCCGGCTTCACTCACCGGGATTTCAACCTAGCTTCACTCACTAGGATTTCAATCACCTGGCTTCACTCACCAGGACCCGGCTTCACTCACCGGGATTTCACACCAAACCCTTCAAGCTAGGACTTTTCCCCACCTAACCCTCCAAGTTAGGACTTTTCACACCTAGCCCTCCAAGCTAGGACTTTTTCACACGCCAGCGTGCGATCTCCCGATCCACCTGAACTTAATCCGAATTCAACCAAACTTGAATCAAACTTAAATCCGTGTCAAACACCAAAACAACAATCAGGGCCAGACTACATCAACAATCTCCCCCTTTTTGTTGTTTGACAACCCGATTTAGGTTTAGGGATTAATGATCAATTAAAGGTAGTTCAATTATCGTAAGGGAATCAAAATCCTCCCCCTACAATAACCCTAAACTTAATCAACCATTATCTCCCCCTTTGTCAAACATCGAAAAGGATATAGTTATTAAGTTTAAACATACCTCCCCCTCAAACACGGGTCTCTCCCCAAACCCAAAATAATCAAAGGTAATCTTTTGAATTACATATAAAAGGCATATACCATAAATGTATCATGGCAACAATGTATATGCATCACACGGCAATAAGTGTGAATTGCACATGAAAACATATACAGAAATATATCATGGTCAAACATGTATAAGTTTCATATGACAAGTAAGGAATGCAGCTGTATCGGACACATAATCCTGATTGGTCTCCGTGACCGATTAGGTTCGTTGATCATTTGATACAGAAATATTTCTTGTTAGTCTGGGGAGCGATCAGATTTCAGAAAAATTTCTAAAACTCTGATACGTTCCTGATCAGACTGCATTAACAATTGGCATTCCACAACAGGGATGTAGACTCTATTGATATTCGTCATTTCAGAAAAATTTCCGAAACACGACATTAAGAACAAGAGTCATGACTCAACAAACCCTTTCTTATGAATTTAAACATTCCAACCCGGGCTTGGATCAAATCAGAATTAAATTTGTTCCAAGTATGATTAGCCAAACCTCATTGTAACACTTGATGTTTCAGAAAAATTTCTGAGAATCAAGGGTCTTAAAAATTCCTTAGAAATGAATTTGTATTCACTTAGTACCAGGTTTGTACCAATGAATGATCAAGTATGGTCAAGTTCTTGGAATAATCAGGTGTGTATCAGATTTGTTTGTGGTATGATCATTACACTAATACAATTTGATGAAAAGGGGATCGGACTAAGGAGTAGTCTGATACCTCTGATCAGTGTTGATATGATCGGTCACCGGACCGGTCAGTATGATTCCTGATCGCTCACCAGGCCGATCAGGGTGAGTCCTGATCGGTCGGTGGACCGATCAGGTCTGATACAGACAGTTGACCAGAAACAATAATTCAGAAACTCCAAAATTTCAAACTCTGAAACATATCAGTTTCAGAAACAGATTTGTTTCATCTCTTACCATTCCCAAACCCTAAATCAATTAGTTTTAATTTATTTGATCCTAAGGGTTCACTTAATCAAAATACATTTCTTCAAATTTTCAAAAATATGCTTGTATCAAATTAGTATCAAAACATGATCAAGCTTTCTAACACCTGATTGTATCAATAGAATTCATAAGGTTGTATTTTGTCCGACATGCTTTTATCTCATTTAACCAGTTTTAAAAATATTTCAAGAGCATGCATTGATCACAAAAACATGAGGTTGCCATGGAATTGTCTAAACTCTCTATGAGAAGGCAGTTAACTAAACTATATTCATGCATTTATCCAATTTAGGCATTTTCAGAAAATTTAAAATATTAATCATCAAAGCATGAAATTGTCTAAGGTTTATGATTGCAAGCAAATAATAAAAAAAACTTAGACTTCAAATTCATGTTCTTGTCTATTGAGCCCTTATCAATATAAATTATGTGTTGATATTGTTCCTCAGCATGCATTCATGTTGTGTAACAAATTCAAGACGATTTTGACTTACTTAAGAAAAACTTTTCTTTTACCAAGACACCTTAGACTTAAGATAAGGCATTTTATAAACCATAACTTGCATGAAAACATTAATTGCAATAACAAAACTTATTATCCTAAGCAATCCAAGGTAAAACAAGTTATGTGTCAACCTAAACCATTCATGTGAATTTGAGGAAACAATAAGCACATTCCTAATTAGGAATGGCTAGATGTTTGGAGCACCTAATATCAACCATCCATGTTGATAGATGCTCCCCCTCAATCAATGCCTATACAATTCGAAATATGAAAGTTTTAGGAACCCAAATTTTGGGACCTAATGCATCAATAATGAAGGACTTAGGCACTCATGCCTTAGTCACTTTCTACCTAACCTTTTGAACCCTAGAATTATTTTATGCTCTAAATTGGGTTCTTGACATTAAGGATACAAAGGTTAGTTCTTTAGGTCGGTAACCTATACCGGCCTTGTTATAAACCGCTCTTTGGGAGTTTAGTATCATGTCTAAGGTTTTGGAGCTAGATGAGAATTTCTCAAGAACATTCTTGAGATTTTCAACTTTGCTCTTTAAATCCTTATTGCCATTCTCAAGGGTCTTAACATGCAAGTAATCAATTACTTCATCCTTAGAGGTTTTCAATTTTTCTACCTCTAACTTTAAAGATTTAATCTTGCTCTTAGACTTTTTGAGCATGTTTGTCAAGCAAGCTATTGTTCTATAGCACTTATCCAACTCGGGAGAAATTACCTCTTCATCATCCAGGATGATGAAGGCGCGGTTGAGGAGTCACTTGATTCATCACTCTCCTCTTCATTTGAATCCTCTATTGCCATGAGAGCAAAGTGATGAGTGTTCTTCTCCTCCTTCTCTTCTTCCGATGAACTGGAGGACGATTCATCCCATGTGGCCTTCAAGGCCTTCTTCTTCTTCTTTAACTTTGGACATTCATCCTTGTAATATCCTTTCTTGCCACACTCAAAGCAAGTAATATTAGCTTTAAACATTTTTGATTCACTAGGGTTGCCTTTGCCCTTGTAGCGCCGGTTCTTCCTTATCATCCTCCTTACGAAGTTGGACATCTCGGAGGAAGAAGACTCACTGCCCTCCTCCTCGGACTCGGATGAAGATGAAGAGACTTCCTTCTCCTTCTTCTTCTTCTTCTTGTTTCTTCTATCATCTGCCACAAAAGCTAACCCTTTCTCCTTTGGGCTTTGGTTAGAGATCTCATGTAGTTCCATCTCACAAAATAGATCTTCTTACTTAACAATTGATAAATCCTTAGAAACCTTGTAGGCATCCACCATGGATGACCACAAGGCATTCCTAGGAAAAGCTTTGAGAACATACCTTATGAGGTCACGGTTCTCGACCTTTTCATTAATGAAGTGGAGACCGTTGAGTATCTCTTTAAACCGACCATGAAGTATACTTACAGTTTCATCCTCTTCCATGGACAGATTTTGGAGTTGGCTGAGAAGGAGGTCTTTCTTGGCAGTCCGGGTGTCATGAGTTCCTTCATGGAGCTCAATGATCTTGCTCCATAGGTCTTTAGCACTTGTGAAGGGACCAACCTTGATTAGTTAGTCCTTAGTCAACCCGCATTGCAAAGTTACCACTGCTTTTGCATCGGCTTCACCTTTTCGGATTTGATCTGCCGACCAACTTGAGAAGTCCATCTCTTTTCCCTTAACATCTTTAGGAGTGGAAAAACCTTCCTTGACAGCAAACCACATGCTGAGGTTAGTTTTGAGGTAAAACTCCATCTTCGACCTCCAATATGGAAAATCCGTGCCGTCGAAGAGTGGAGGTCGGCTGGTGCTAAACCCTTCTCTTCCCATGGCCATCTTTGTTAGCTCTCGAATGTTAAGCCGTTGATGTAGAGCCCCAAGCACTGATACCACTTGTTGGTAATTGGATGGCTATAGAGGGGGTGAATGTAGCCAGCCACTCGAAATTACTCCCCTCTTGAGCTTTTCTTTCTGTGATCAGATTAGCAGCGGAAACAAAACAGCAGAAAGAAATACAGAGATGGAAGAACAAACCAAACAAACGCTAACACCGCGATGTACAAGGTTCGGAGACAACTTGCCCCTACTCCTTGGCGTGCCCGTGAGATAGGCGATCCCTTGATCGTCGGCAGATCAAGCCCCGATGACCCGGATAAAATAGTGCCTCCTTCTCGGTGGAGAAACCTCTCCACAAGCGTCTCAATAGGATACAAGATAAGCTCACGAGACTAAGAAGAATCGCTCACAAAGATGTAACAATAACGCTCAAGCACAAAGCAACACACAGAGAGCTCAACCCCACAGCTAAAACTTCACTCGTTTTTCTGTCTATCCTTGTTGCCGCTCCTCTGCATTAGCTTCAACTTAAGCTCTGCTCACCATCGCAAGCTTCATCAGCATCCACTGAGCCAGCCCGAACCCACTGACCTCCCTGAGCATTCAGTCCACTGAAGACCTCCTCTCCAGCTTAGCCTCCGTCAGTCGCCAGCTGCGCCAGTTGCCCGTTGAAACCTGAGAAGGAGAAATAGCCAAACCTGCTCAAAGGAAAGTCCTCCATTGACCCTCCTTGAGTGTTTGAATCACCTGCTATTACCTGCACACTCCAACAAATGCTTAGCAATGCATATCAAAACATATCAGCAGTATATTAGAGAATCGGCAGAGAAAACAGAACGCAATCAGAACTCTGACAACACTTTTGAATTAAAGCTGTCAGCTACTGATCGGTCACCGGACCGATCAGAGTGACTCCTGATCGGTCACCAGACTGATCAGGATGGGTTCAGACCGATCAGGCTCCATCCTGATCGGTCCCTAACATGTAATCAGAAATCGCGACTTCTCCGGGATCGATCACCAGACCGATTCCAGGTCGTGGATCGGTCACCAGACCGATCCACCCCTTCTCAGAGTGATCTCCTAGCTTCGCAGTCCAATCCTCATGATCGGTCACCAGACCGATCAGGACACCTCCTGACCGATCAGGCTCCAGCCTGATCGGTTATAGTGAGAACCTTGCAACAATTGATCGTTCACCAGAACGATTTGAATAGTATCCCTGATCGGTCACCAGACCGATTAGGAGCCGCACAGAAAGTTTTCCAAACTCACTGTATGCTCCCTGATCGGTCACCAGACCGATCAGACATAGCTGGATCGGTCACCAGACCGATCCACGAGGGAATTCCATGCCAACTTCCCTGATCGGTCACCAGACCAATCCAGGCAAGGTCAAATCCACTCTAAGTCACGAGAACAAGCTTCCAGCCCTTCTCTGACTCATTCTTAGTCTCCCGGACCAAGACTTCGTGCTCAGTTTCACTCACTGGGACTTCAACCTAGCCCTCCAAGCTAGGACCTGGCCCTCCAAGCCAGGGTTGCGGTTACCCGGCTTCACTCACCGGGACTCGACATCACTCACCGAGATTTCAACCTAGCTTCACTCACTAGGATTTCAATCACCTGGCTTCACTCACCAGGACCCGGCTTCACTCACCGGGATTTCACACCTAACCCTCCAAGCTAGGACATTTTCCCACTTAACCCTCCAAGTTAAGACTTTTCACACCTAGCTCTCCAAGCTAGGACTTTTTCACACCTAACCCTCCAAGCTAGGACTTTTCACACCTAGCCCTCCAAGCTAGGACTTTTCACACCTAGCCCTCCAAGCTAGGACTTTTTCACACCTAACCCTCCAAGTTAGGACTTTTCACACCTAGTCCTCCAAGCTAGGACTTTTTCACACGCCAGCGTGCGATCTCCCGATCCACCTGGACTTAATCCGAATTCAACCAAACTTGAATCAAACTTAAATCCATGTCAAACACCAAAACAACAATCAGGGTCAGACTGCATCAACAACTTCAAGAGTCGGTATTGTTGTTCATTTCTTATTACACACTTCAGTTTGTAAATTGTAAACGTTCTTGCGGTTTTTAGTGATGCCCAATGTAAATGATCAAGGATCGTGGGTCTTTCAGTAGGAGCCGGTCTGGATTCCGAAGCAAGTAAAACCAACTCGAGTTAGCGATTGTGATTTGTTGTTTATTTCAACTGCTCTATCTCTCTAACTCCTACGCTTATTCTCAATGCTTCCGTTGTGTACTTTATCTCTTAGTAATTTAAGTGTTAAATCCGAAGTTTTTGCGAAGCGATATTCACCCCCCCCCCCTCTATCACTCAATCTCGATCCTACAATTAGTATCAGAGTAGGTGGCTCAATCTTGGTGAAACTACCAATTGAGTGTTTTTTTTTGGATTTTTTTTTGCCTTTTCTTTCAAATAAAATATATTTTTTTTGCCTTTTTTAATTTTAAATTCTTATTTTTTCACCATTAGTTAGAATTGATAAAACCATCATTTTATAAAAATTTATCATACATTTTTTTTATTTTATTATGTTGCCTCGAAATTCGTGCGACACCATTTGAGCTATTTTTTCTCCCGCACTACTAATCCAAGACCAAGTCTTGGTACATTCTTTATTTTTTATTTGTGTGTGCGAGATTTATACCAAATGGTCAATCAAGAATGAAACAGTGTTCGTCCACCTCTATTCACCGGCGAGAATTTTAGATCTTGAAAGTGTTGATGCAGTCTGACCCTGATTGTTGTTTTGGTGTTGACACCGATTTTAGTTTAGGTTAATGAGATGATTGAGATTAAGTCCTAGTCGGGGACTGGGCACGGAGTTGGATGAAATCCTAGCTTGGGGGCTAGGTGGTTGAAATCCTGGCTTGGAGGGCCAGGTCCTAACCTGGAGGGCTAGGTGTATGAAATGTTGGCTTGGAGGGCTAGGTGGATGAAATCCTGGCTTGGAGGGACAGGTCCTAGCCTGGAGGGCTAGGTGGATGAAACATTGGCTTGGAGGGCCAAGTCCTAGCCTGGAGGGCTAGGTGGATGAAATCCTAGCTTGGAGGGCCAGGTCCTAGCCTGGAGGGCTAGGTGGATGAAACCCTGGCTTGGAGGGCCAGGGCTGGAAGCTTGTTCTCGTGACTTAGAGGAGATTTGACCTTGCCTGGATCGGTCTGGTGACCGATCAGGGAAGTTGGTACGGTGCTCCCTCGTGGATCGGTCTGGTGACCGATCCAGCTATGACTGATCAGTCGGGTGACCGATCAGGGAGCATACAGTGAGTTTGGGAACCTTACTGATCGACTCCTGATCGGTCTGGTGACCGATCAGGAGGGTTAGACTGCGAACCTGGAATGACTTGGATCGGTCTGGTGATCAGTCCCGGAGAAGTCGCGATTTCGGGTTTCTCACTGGGGACCGATTAGGCTAGAGCCTGATCGATCTAAACCCATCCTGATCAGTCTGGTGACCGATCAGGAGTCCCTCTGATCGGTCCGGTGACCGATCAGTAGCTGGCAGCTTTAATTCAAAAACGTTGTCAGAGTTCTGATTGCGTTCTGTTTCTCTTCTGATCACCACTGATATGTTCTAATGTTTTGATCTTCTATTGATTTGCTATTCTAATGAGCTGCTAAGTGTGCAGATAAATCAGGTTTACACAAGGAGAGTCAAACAGAGACTTTTGCTACATCAGGTTTGGCAGGGATCCATCTCAGGTTGCAACGGATGCTAGCGCTGCTGGAGCTGCTGACTGGGGCTCGTCTGAGGGAAGCTCAGGGAGTCCAGGAGAGCTCAGTGGTAGGTGGGTAGTTGTAGTTGAGCAGCTGGGAGCTGCAGAGAGATGGTTGTGACCTGGCGATCAGTGGGAGAGGCTTAAGGGCTTGGTAGCGATGAAGCCTCGGTAGAACACTTGATCACTTCTCTGGTTCTTGCGACAAGCTGCTTCTCCATCTGTTGTGCATCACTCTGAAGTAGCTGAAGCTTTGAGCTACATTCTGATACTTGAGCGCTTGGAAGAAGAAACAAGAAGCTTGACGAGTCCATCAGCAAGAAGACACGAAGAGGGAGTTCTTGCGTGAGATATGTGTTGAGTGGAGCTCGATGAGGAGTTCGCTTGTGTTCTTTCTGTCCTAAGTGCTCTGTAAGCTTCTTTTGTGGTTCTTGTGCTTATTTCCATTATTCTGTTGAACCCGTTGTGGAGAGGTTACTCCACCGAGAAGGAGGTTACATTTGATATCCGAATTTCCGGGGCTTGATCTGCCGACGATCAAGGGATCGCCCACCTCACGGGCACGCCATGGAGTAGGGGCAAGTTATCCCCGAACCTTGTAAACCCTCCGTGTTAGCATTTTTGGGTTGCTTTTCATTTCTGCAGTTCTCCTCTATTTTGCATTTCTTCCGTTGTGCTACTAACCCTTGAAGTGTAGAAATCTGTTAAGTGAAAGCGATTTTGGTGTCTGGCTATATTCACCCCCCCCCTCTCTAGCCATCCAAGTTCTAACAAGTGGTATCAGAGCTTGGGGCTCTGTTCAAGCGGCTTAACATCCGAGAGTTTCAACGATGGCCATGGGAAGAGAAGGGTTCAACACAAACAGACCTCCATTCTTGGATGATTCAGATTTTCCGTATTGGAGGTCAAGGATGGAATTTTATTTGAAGACAAACATGAGCATGTGGTTCTCAGTGAAGGAGGGTTTCTCTCCTCCAAAGGATATTGAGGGAAAAGATCTAGACTTTTCCACGTTGTCGACTGAGCAAATCAAAAAGGGGGAAGCCAATGCCAAAGCTGTTGTCACTTTGCAATGTGGGATGAACAAAGAGCAGCTAATCAAGGTTGGCCCCTTCACTTCGGCCAAAGACCTATGGAACAAACTCATTGAGCTCCATGAGGGAACTCAAGATACATGGACAGTCAAGAAGGACCTTCTTCTCAGCCAACTTCAAAATCTGTCCATGGAAGAAGATGAAACTGTGAGTATACTTCATGGTCGTTTTAAAGAAATCCTCAACGGTCTCCACTCCATCAATGAAAAGGTAGAAAACCGAGACCTAGTAAGGTATGTTCTTAAAGCTTTTCCTAGGAACGCCTTGTGGTCATCCATGGTGGATGCTTACAAGGTTTCCATGGACTTATCTTTTGTTAAGTTAGAGGATTTGTTTTGTGAGATGGAGCTACACGAGATCTCTAACACAAGCCCAAAAGAGAAAGGGTTTGCTTTAGTGGCAGGTGACAAAAAGAAAAAGAAGAATGACAAGGAGGAAAGCCACTGTCACGTGGCTCTCATGGCCTTAGAAGAGTCACCCAAGGAGAGTGACAACGAATCAAACTCCTCAACCGCACCTTCATCATCTTCAGATGATGAAGAGGTAATCTCTCCCGAGTTGGATAAGTGCTATAGAACAATAGCATGCCTAACTAAGTTGCTTAAGAAATCTAAGGCAAAAGTTAAATCATTAAGATTAGAAGTAGAGGAATTGAAAACCTCTAAGGATGAGGTAATTGATAACTCACATGATAAGTCCCTTGAGAATGAAAATAAGGACTTAAAGAGTGAAATTGAAAATCTCAAGAATATTCTTGAGAAGTTTTCAACTAGCTCTAAAACATTAGACATGGTACTAAATTCCCAAAGGGCGGTTTACAACAAGGCCGGTTTGGGTTACTAACCTAAAGAACCTAGTGTCATATCACTAATGTCTAGAAAACATTTTGGATCACAAAAAAAGTCTATGGTTCAAAAGGCTAGAAAGAAAATGACTAAGGCATGGGTGCCAAAGTCTTTCATTGTAGATGTCTTAGGTCCCAAAATTTGGGTACCTAAAACTTCCATATTTCAAATTGTATAAGCATTATTTGAGGGGGAGCATCTATCAACATGGGAGGTTGATATTTGGTGCTCCAAACCCATGACCAAGGAAAAAAATTGTCATTCACATGGCTGGTTATGGAAAATTCGAATTAAATGCTTTGAGCTTCATTGTCTTAGTTCTTATAACAAGATGATCCCTTGGCTAGTGATTTATGAAATCTCATTTGGGCAATAAGGAAACTTATCATGCAACGAATGATAGTATATCCATGCTTCAAAATAAATAAACAAGTTTTGAAAAAAAAATATTCACATGAATGGTTTAGGTTGACACATAACTTACTCTTGTCATGGATTGTTTAGGATAATTAGGTTTATTGTTGCAATTTATGTTTTCCTGCAATTCATGGTTTATGATATGCCTTATGTCAAGCCTAAGGAGTCCATTTTCTTGTATATGTTATACAACATGAATGCATGCTAAAGAATAAGGATTAACACATAGTTTGTACTAATAAGGCATCACCAAACAAAGAACATGAGCTTAAGGTTTAGGCTTAAGTTTTTCTTAATATTTTGGAGATGAACTTAGTTGAATATGCCATGATCTTACTATTTGTGTGATTAACCTTAATGTATGATACCAATTTCGTTTAAGAAAAGCATGCTCACATAGTTCATGATGTCTCAAGTTCCATGACTTATTTTGTTTTCCCACTTGACTGATATCAAACCTAATGTCATCCATATGCCTAATATTAATTGGATCACTAAGGTATCAGTACTTAAGTATAGATTGGATTATCAAGATTGTTAGGAATAAACAAGAACATACATAGAACATAACTGATCATTCAAACCTAGTGTTGGTACTTTAATCCATAGAAATTCTTGATTATTGATATGAAATGAAGCCTAGTTAAGGGACCCAAATCAGATTGCTTGTTTTGATTAAATGAATTATGGTTAATGGAACTCATTTAGGGAGTAAATCTGATTGTATTAGGGATTAGAGTGATTAAGAGTTGAAACGAACTTGTTTCTGAAACTGATCAGTTTCAGAAAACATTCTGTATCAAACCTGATCGGTCCACTGACTGATCAGGACTCACCCTGATTGGTCCGATGACCGATCAGATCATCACTTATCAGAGGTATCAGACTACTCCTCAGTCCGATTCCATTTCATCAAGTTGTATCAGATTATCTGATCATACTGATACACATAAATCTGATACAAACCAAGTAAAATTAAATCATATCTTTGTTGTTTTGGGAGAACTCCTAGGGTTTAGGGGGAGTATGTTTAAACTTAACAAATAGTCTATACCTTTTTCGGTGTTTGACAAAGGGGGAGAGTGTGGTTTGGTTAAGTTTAGAATACTACGAATGAGTTTAAATGTTGTAGGTGGAGGATCCTAATTCTCCTACAATTCTGAAATTTGAGGCAATTGGATTCAAATTCCTAAACTTAAAATCGAGTTGTCAAACAACAAAAAGGGGGAGATTGTTGATGCAGTCTGACCCTGATTGTTGTTTTGGTGTTGACACCGATTTTAGTTTAGGTTAATGAGATGATTGAGATTAAGTCCTGGTCGAGGACTGGGCACAGAGTTGGATGAAATCCTAGCTTGGGGGCTAGGTGGTTGAAATCCTGGCTTGGAGGGCCAGGTCCTAGCCTGGAGGGCTAGGTGGATGAAATCCTGGCTTGGAGGGCCAGGTCCTAGCCTGGAGGGCTAGGTGGATGAAATCCTGGCTTGGAAGGCCAGGTCCTAGCCTGGAGGGCTAGGTGGATGAAACCCTAGCTTGGAGGGCTAGGTCCTAGCCAGGAGGGCTAGGTTGAATGAAACCCTAGCTTGGAGGGTCAGGTCCTAGCTTGGAGGGCTAGGTTGAAGTCCCGGTGAGTGAAACTGGGCATGGTGTCTTTGTCCGGGGGACTAAGAACGAGTCAGAGAAGGGCTGGAATCTTGTTCTCGTGACTTAGAGGAGATTTGAGATTAAGTCCTGGTCGGGGGTTGTGCACGGAGTTGGATGAAATCCTAGCTTGGGGGCTAGGTGGTTGAAATCCTGGCTTAGAGGGCCAAGTCCTTGCCTGGAGGGCTAGGTGGATGAAATTCTGGCTTGGAGGGCCAGGTCCTAGCCTGGAGGGCTATGTGGATGAAATCCTGGCTTGGAGGGCCAGGTCCTAGCCTGGAGGGCTAGGTGAATGAAATCCTGGCTTGGAGGGTCAGGTCCTAGCCTGGAGGGCTAGGTTGGATGAAACCCTGGCTTGGAGGGTCAAGTCCTAGCCTGGAGGGCTAGGTTGATGAAATCCTGGCCTGGAGGGTCAGGTCCTAGCTTGGAGGGCTAGGTTAAAGTCCCGGTGAGTGAGACTGGGCATGGTGTCTTGGTCCGGGGGACTAAGAACGAGTCAGAGAAGGGCTGGAAGCTTGTTCTCGTGACTTAGAGGAGATTTGACCTTGCCTGGATCGGTCTGGTGATTGATTAGGGAAGTTGGCACGGTGCTCCCTCGTGGATCAGTCTGGTGACCGATCCAGCTATGACTAATCGGTCGGGTGACCGATCAGGGAGCATACAGTGAGTTTGGGAACCTTACTGATCGACTCCTGATCGGTCTGGTGACCGATCAGGAATACTATTCGGATCGTTCTGGTGAACGATCAATTGTCGCAAGGTTCTCACTATAACCGATCAGGATGGAGCCTGATCGGTCAGGAGGTGCCCCGATCGGTCTGCAGACCAATCAGGCCACACCCTGATCGGTCTGAGGACCGATCAGGAGGGTTGGACTGCGAACCTGGAAAGGCTTGGATCGGTCTGGTGATCAGTCCCGGAGAAGTCGTGATTTCGGGTTTCTCACTGGGGACTGATCAGGCTGGAGCCTGATCGGTCTGAACCCATCCTGATCGGTCTGGTGACCGATCAGGAGTCCCTCTGATCGGTCCGGTGACCAATCAGTAGCTGGCAGCTTTAATTCAAAAACGCTGTCGAAGTTCTGATTGCGTTCTGTTTCTCTTCTGATCACCACTGATATGTTCTGATGTTTTGATCTTTTGTTGATTTGTTGTTCTAATGAGCTGCTAAGTGTGCAGATGAATCGGGTTTACACAAGGAGAGTCAAACAGAGGCTTTTGCTACATCAGGTTTGGCAGGGATCCATCTCAGGTTGCAACGGATGCTGGCGCTGCTGGAGCTGCTGACTGAGGCTCGTCTGAGGGAAGCTCAGGGAGTCCAGGAGAGCTCAGTGGTAGGTGGGTAGTTGTAGTTGAGCAGCTGGGAGCTGCAGAGAGATGGCTATGACCTGGCGATCAGTGGGAGAGGCTTAAGGGCTTGGTAGCGATGAAGCCTCGGTAGAACACTTGATCACTTCTCTGGTTCTTGCGACAAGCTGCTTCTCCATCTGTTGTGCATCACTCTGAAGCAGCTGAAGCTTTGAGCTACACTCAGATACTTGAGCGCTTGGAAGAAGAAACAAGGAGCTTGGCGAGTCCATCAGCAAGAAGACACGAAGAGGGAGTTCTTGCATGAGATCTGTGCTGAGTGGAGCTCGGTGAGGAGTTCGCTTGTGTTCTTTCTGTCCTAAGTGCTCTGTAAGCTTCCTTTGTGGTTCTTGTGCTTATTTCCATTATTCTGTTGAGACCCGCTGTGGAGAGGTTACTCCACCGAGAAGGAGGTTACATTTGATATCCGAATTTCTGGGGCTTGATCTGCCGACGATCAAGGGATCGCCCACCTCACGGGCACGCCAAGGAGTAGGGGCAAGTTATCCCCGAACCTTGTAAACCCTCCGTGTTAGCGTTTTTGGGTTGCTTTTCATTTCTGTAGTTCTACTCTGTTTTGCATTTCTTCCGCTGTGCTACTAACCCTTGAAGTGCAGAAATCTGTTAAGTGAAAGCGATTTTGGTGTCTGGCTATATTCACCCCCCCCCCTCTAGCCATCCAAGTTCCAACAGGAAGGAATCATAACTCAAGCCCAAAAACTCAAGCCCAAAACTTGAGGAAGAGAATTCCTCTCTAAAAACTCAAGTCAAAGAACTCAGAGTCGGCCTAGAACGGTTTACCTTGGGTTCCAAGAATCTTGATGTGATTCTCGAAAAACAAAAGGTCATCCTTAACCGATCCGAACTTGGATACAAAACCAACTTGCGATATAGATCATATTTTTCTATTGTGAACTGTAATAGCACACAAGTCCAAGCATGGATTCCTAAACTTTGCTTGACAAATGAAGATGGACCAAACCATTATTGGATCCCCAAGGATCAAATTCATTACTTAGATAGACCATATCGAGGTTTTGATCCAGGAGGAGCCAATAAAAAGACCATTTCTATTATTAGATAAATATTGCATGCTTTTATAACTGCTTACATGTTTGATTATTTACTGCAAAAGTGTCATGCTAAGGATTAGAAATGGTTAGGTAAGGATCTAACTTAATTGAAACTTGCACAACCTAGTATTAGGTTGGGGCAAGATGATAGTACATTAGGGAAGCATGTCTAAAGAGTCAGGTAGGGTAAGGCGTATCCTATTTGGTCTTTTTAGTCCAGTGGAACTTGCCGAAGCTACCTCGCCATATTCTCGACAAGTTAGACCAGGAATTCTCAAAAGGTAATTTGAAAATAAAATTTCTTTAAAAGGCTTTGTTTAGGAAATGGTCGTTGCTCTGATAACCAAGAAGACTCCTGTGTCTCGCTAAGACCTGGAAGCCGATTATTGAAATCTATTTTCAAAACTTGAATCTAACATATGGTTCAATCAAATCATAGTGTTTAACCTAAATTTAAAAGATACAATTAATGCATCTCACAAAACAGATAAGGATACCCTATTTTCTCACATAAAAATGGGTGAAATGTTTAGGACTTAAAAGTGTATTCCAACCCCACCAACTATGCAAACTGAATCAATTTCATCTTTAAGTTATTAAACATAATTTTCAAAATTCAAACTTAATTTTTTTGAATTTAAACTTTAATAATTAATTTCAAATCAAAATTTAATTTCAAATTTTAAAATTAATTTCAAATTTTAAATTTAATTTAATTTTTCAAAGTTCAAACTTAACTTAATTTTTCAAAATTCAAACATAACTTAATTTTTTAAAATTCAAATTTAATTCAAACATAACCTAATTTTTCAAAATTCAAATTTAACTTTTCAAACTAAGATCATTGTACTCAAACTTATTCATTAATGCTTTAGGTTTCTTTTTTCACTTACTTGAAAATTATTTAATTTTTGTAAACATTTCTATACAAAGAAATTCTTTTAGACAATCAATTTTTTTTAAAAAATAAGTTTTGCAAAAGTCACAGTGGGTTTCAATAGAATTTTTTTTCTCGTTTTCACTTAGAAAAATGTTTACAGTCCAGGTTTTGATATTTATATATTTTTTCTGACTTGAGTATTTTTTAAAATTTCTTTTGTATTTATATCTCTTGTGGTTTTTTCAAAATTATTTCTCCTTTGTAGTTCTTTATATTGTTTACCTTTTTCGAAAGGAGAGAGAAAAAAAATTTTGTTTTTCAAAGTGTAAAATCAATGTAGTTTTCAAAAAAAATATCTAAACTTTTTTTAAATTATTTTGAAATTCTTTTTGATTGAATCTAACCATAAGACTCAAAGGAAAATCTATTTGTGGTTAACAACCCTCCTAGGACTATGTCAAATGTAGGGAAATTTAAATCAATAAAGTATTTAGTTTTCTTAAAATATTTTCTGAATAAGGATACTTAGTTTTTTTAAAAAAAGGGAGGGACCCCTCAAAATATTTTTTTTTTAAATCTTTTCAAAGTTACTTCAAAAATCATCTCCAAAAAACAAGGAAATATGCAAACTTTCAAGATAATAGGGAGAGAATCATAATTTAAGGGAGAGCATGTTACTTAAGTGTAAATATTTTCAAAAATACTCCTCTTAGAATACTCTTTCAAAAGTCTTTCTATTTAGGATTTTTTTTATTTACAAAAAAAAATTATCCTTTACTTAAGAAATTTTATATTTTCCTTTATCTTGAGAATTAAAAATAAGTGGTTAAAAGTTCTGAACTTAGACTTATTGACTCATGCTTAGACTTGAATCATTAAATGTTTTAAGCTCTTTTTTGCTTATCATTTTTGGACTCAATAGAAATATCAACTTGGTTTAAATTTTGGTCTTTAGCATTAATTTTGGATTCTAGCATAATTATTTGTTATTTAATTATCATTTGCTTTCCAAAAAAATTAATACTTGATTTTTTTAACTTTTTCAAAATTTACTTATGGTTTTACAAAACTCATAGGCTCTGATACTTAGTTTTTTTTACCTTCTCCTTAATCAAATTTCTTTTTCAAAAAGGACGAGAGTAGAGAAAATTAAATATTCTTTCAAAAAATATCTGTTGCAAATATTCTTTCACTTTAAACTTAAAATTTCTTTTTCTCAGATGTTTTTCAAACACTTTTTTAAAAATTATACTTAGTTTTTTTTTCAAAGTGGAAATTGCATGTTTTCAAAAGCTTCAGGAGGAGAATTTCATATTAAGGGGGAGCTTCATGCATTTTCAAAATACTTAAAACAAAAATTTTCAAAATTTTCAATCAAAGTATTTTTCAAAAGTTTTGTAACATGTTTAAAATTGATGTTTCAAACCTATTTTTCGAAAAGTTACGAAATCCTTTACTTAAAGTTATTTTGGAAAAATTCAAAAATCTCTCATAGAAATTTTTGTTCATCCATGAATATTTTTTATATATGTCAAAGGGGGAGGAAAAGGGCAAAGTTAAGTGTTTTACAAATTATTCAGAGGGACAATGAGAAATAAAGAAGAAACTTTATGTTATTTAAAATTGCATTAGTTTTAAACTTTATTCTGTTCAAAATTGCAATACTTCATTGGTTTTCAACTTTCTTTTTTAACTGTTATAATTTTTACTTAACTTTGAATTGTATTGCCATAAATCAAAAAGGGGGAGATTGTTGGTACCGGAAGCACCATATCGAACCTTGTTTTGATATTGGAAAAGGGTTCAAAGTTAAGTATTATTGGAGATCTGATGAAGTTGTTGAGATTATAGGAAAGTCCTAGGTAAGCTAGGCAAGAAGTCTTGACCTGCAGGGTTGAGCACGAAGTCCTGGTCGGGGATCGGGCAATGAAGATTTGGCGAGTGAAGCCAAGCACGAAGTCCTGGTCGGGGATCGGGCAATAAAGACTTGGCGAGTGAAGCCGAGCACGAAGACTTGGTCCGGGGAACCGAGTAGAAGACTTTGTCGAGTGGGAATCGCGGGCAGGAGTCGAGACGGGTCGACGTCAAACGTCGTTGTGTTCCGGGTTCTCAGAGGCCGAGAAAAAGTCCCACCGGAGGTTCCGGGTGGCAACAGGTAAACTCTCCTTAGAGGAGTAGGTGAGGGCGCGTTCCGTGGTGAGGGAACAGTAGGCGTCGGTTTGACCTAGGGTTTCAGATGAAACCTGAATGTCAGGACCAAGACAGCACTGGCTGTGTTTTATTGGATGTATGGAACTAACCCATGTTACAGCTAAAAAAGTTAAAACTGCTTGACTGGGGCACCTGAAAGGGACTCAGCGCCTGAAAGCTGGCAGATGGAGGTTGAGCTGGCGCAATGGTCAGACTGACATGGTGAGTGCTGAGTGGAGGGCCCACCTCAGCACTCAGGCGCCTGACCAGGATATAATTTGACTGCATAGTAGATAAAGTTTCCGCTCGATCCGCTGCGACTAGGGCGCCTGAATGGCCTTTCAGGCGCTTGAGTAAGTAGTATAAAAAGGGGTCGAGTGCAGTAGCCCAGTACATCAATTCAATCACTATCATTACTTTCTTCTGATGTGTGTTGTGTGACCGAAGTTCAAACAACGCTGAAACGTCGTCCGACTCTTCGAACGAAGACCTGGCCTCACACTTCAAGAGTCAGTATTGTTGTTCATTTCTTATTGCACACTTCGGTTTGTACATTGTAAACATTCTTGCGGTTTTTAGTGACGCCCAAAGTAAATGATCAAGGATCGTGGGCCTTGCAGTAGGAGCCGACATATAACATTGAGAAGGGGAGAATGAATTTAATTTTAATAATTTCAGCACCATGTGCACAATTGTTTGAGATTGAGTACTAATTTATAAAATTTGAGTATAAAGTTTCGGTGACACTTCCATTATGATCTTGATGCAACCTCATATATAGTTAGTAACCAAGTAGGAAAACAAGCTAAATTGCTACTATTATTATTTTACTACCAAGGGAATGCCAAGAGCAAGCGGATTATTAGTACAAAATAATAAAATTTTAGTATACATTGTGAAAATATAAGTATAAATGTCTGAGATTGAGTACTAATTTAAGAAATTTGAGTATAATATTCCGATGGCACATCCATTTGATGCAACCACACATATAGTTAGTGACTAAGTAGGAAAACAAGTTAAGTTGCTACCATTATTATTTTACTATGAAGAGAATTCCAAGAGCAAGCAGATTATTAGTGCAAACTAATAAAATTTCATAATACATTGCGAAAATATATATAAGTATAAATTGTCTGAAATTGAGTACTAATTTAAGAAATTCGAGTATAAGGTTCTGATGTCACCTCTATCATGATCTTGATGCAACCTCTATTATAGTTAGTGACCAAGTAGGAAAACAAGTTAAGTTGCTATCATTATTATTTTACTATCAAGATAATGCCAAGAACAAGCAAATTATTAGTACAAAATAATAAAATTTCAGTATACATTGTGAAAATATAACTATAAATTGTCTTAGATTGAGTACTAATTTAGAAAAATTGAGTACAAAATTTCAGTGGCACCTCCATCATGATCTTGATGCAACCTCACATATAGTTAGTGACCAAGTAGGTAAATAAGCTAAGTTGCTACCATTATTATTTTACTATCAAGAGAATACCAAGATCAAGTGGATTATTAGTACAAAATAATAAAATTTCAGTATACATTGTGAAAATATATGTATAAATTGTTTGAGATTGAGTACTAATTTAAGAATTTTGAGTATAAAGTTCCGGTGGCACCTCTATCATGATCTTGATGCAACCTCACATATAGTTAGTGACTAAGTAGGAAAATAAGTTAAATTGCTACCATTATTATTTTACTATCAAGAGAATGTCAAGAGCAAGCGGATTATTAGTACAAAATAATAAAACTTTAGTATACATTGTTGAAAATATAAGTATAAATTGTCTGAGATTGAATACTAATTTAAGAAATTTGAGTATAAGGTTTCGATGACACCTCTATCATGATCTTGATGCAACCTCCATTAAGTTAGTGACCAAGTAGGAAAATAAGTTATGTTGTTACCATTATTATTTTACTATCAAACGAATGCCAAGAGCAAGCGAATTATTAGTACAAATAATAAAATTTCAGTATACATTGTAAAAATATAAGTATAAATTTCCTGAGATTGAGTACTAATTTAAAAAAAATTGAGTATAGATTCCAGTGGTACCTCCATCATAATCTTGATGCAACCTCATATATAGTTAGTGACCAAGTAGGTAAACAAGTTATGTTGCTACCATTATTATTTTATTATCAAGAGAATGCCAAGAGCAAGCGGATTATTAGTAAAAAAAATAATAAAATTTTAGTATACATTGTGAAAATATAAGTATAAATTATCTTAGATTGAGTACTAATTTAGAAAATTTGAGTACAAAGTTCTAGTGGCACCTCCATCATGATCATGATGCAACCTCACATATATATAGTTTAGTAACTAAGTAGGAAAATAAGTTAAATTGCTACCATTATTAGTTTACTATCAAGAGAATGTCAAGAGCAAGCGGATTATTAGTACAAAATAATAAAATTTCAGTTTACATTGTTGAAAATATAAGTATAAATTGTCTGAGATTGAGTACTAATTTAAGAAATTGGAGTATAAGGTTCCGGTGGCACCTCCATCATGATCTTGACATAGCCTCACATATAGTTAATAACCAAGTCAGAAAACAAGTTATGTTTCTACCATTATTATTTTATTACCATGGGAATGTCAAAAGCAAGCAGACTATTAGTGCAAGATAGTAAAATTTTAAAATATATTGTAAAATCATAAGTATAAATTGTTTGAGATTAAGTACTAATTTAAGAAATTTAAGTATAAGGTTCCGATGGCACCTCCAACATGATCTTGATGCAATCTCACATATAGTTAGTAACCAAGTAGGAAAACATGCCAAGTTGCTACCATTATTTTTTTTTACTATCAAGAGCAAGCTGACTATTAGTACAAAATAGTTAAATTTCAATATACATCATAAAAATATAAGTATAAATTGTCTTAGATTGAATACTAATTTAATAAATTTGAATATAAGGTTCTGATTACCTCCATTATGATCTTTATGTAACCTTACATATAGTTAGTAACTAAATAGGAAAACAAACTAACTTGCTAACACCAAGAGCAAGCGGATTATTAGTACAACTTAATAAAATTTTAGTATATATTATGAAAATATAAGTATAAATTATCTGAGATTGAGTACTAATTTAAAAAGTTTGAGTATATGGTTCCGGTGGCACCTCCATCATGATCTTGATGCAACCTCACATAGTAGTAGGTGCTTGCTATTTACTAAACGAGCCTTCATTGACAAGAGCAAGCGGACTATTTGTACAAAATAATAAAATCTCAGTATACATTGTAAAATTTAAGTATAATTATTTTGAGATTGAATACTAATTTAGGAAATTTGAGTATAAAGTTCTGGGGGCACCTCCATCATGATCTTGATTCAAGAGCAGGCAATTTATTAGTACAAAACTGTAAAATTTTAGTATACATTATAATAATTTAAGTATGTATTGGTTTAGATTGAGTATGGTTTAACAAAATTTGAGTATAAATTCTGATAGCATCTCCTTGATATATCCCATAAATGACATGGACATAAAGAGTACACGAAACATAACATTCAATTTCATAACTGAACTAAAAACCATCGACACAACAACAACAACAACAAATATGAGTCATTTACCAAAAATATGAAATATAGATATCACATTTGTCTTAAATAGCAACTAGTATCAAGCCCACATTACATAAACAGTACATAAACATCACTGACTTAACAGAACATAAAAGGACCATTACAGCAAGAACACGCCATGAATATTGCCACTAGATCGAGTACACCTTCTTGTAGATACATCCTTGCTTCTTCTTTGTTCTATCATCCTCCTTTTCTTGTAAATTGGAAAATGTATTAGAGATCAAATATATGAGTACATGCACGTTAAAAGAAATTTCAAAATACAATGTTTTACTTGTAAATCAAACAGTTCCATACTATTTTCACAAAATAAAAGTAGAGTTAGTTAATGGCTTCTTTGCAACTGCGTCAGTTATGACCTTGCCCATGACACCGACTTACACGTTTTTCGACTTGCGAAGATATCCTTTGAGTTCTTCTTCTGCCTGGTTGGCTTCGAATATCGGGAGCATTGATTACAAATGGGTGCTTGGGATTGTACTTAGACATGTGACATGTATGGATTGGATTTAGGATTACTTTGAAGCTTTCATGAAACAATCTATTTTAAAGTACTTATCACAGAAATCATATAATGATAATGGCTTTGACTCTATGCTGCACATGCGTGTTTGCATAGAAACCTATTAATCTGTCATGCTTTGCACGAACAAGTCCTAGCAGACAAATCAACAGCAAATGATTTATTCCCATCCACAACTTCAAAACTCCAACCACATGCCTTGCCACTTTCAAACTACGAGATTCAGCATATGTTTTTGCAAGAGCATTCTCCTTTGATGGACTCAATCTTTTAACCATCCCCATTGTCGCTTCACGTCGTCTGTGCATCATGTCCATAATTTGAATGCGTATGTGATCCACCGTGGCCACGATAGGAAGAAATCATGTTGCTTTAACCCAATTATTCCAAGATTCAACTATGTTATTATTCATGACACCCCACCGATTTCCTAGAAAATATGCATTTGCCCAACTTTTTGCACACGAGGATACTATAAAGTCTTTGGCAAGTAGCATTGATCATACTATAATGTTAACATATTCTTGAAACTCTTGTGTCGATAGGGCATATGCAGCTTTTTTGAAAATAGATGACCAATATTTTTTGTTATGAAGTGGGTACCTTCGCATGACCTACATTCAAATAACAAAAAAAAAGTACATAAACTAGTAATATTTAAAAAGCAATGTTTCCTAACACAAATATACCATTGGCCAAACCTGTTTCACAAAATTGTCTACTAAATGCCTCAAACAGTAGGATGATGACTATCTGGGAATATTATCTGAATAGCCTTGATTATCCCAAGATGTCTATCAGAAAAAAAAAGGTGAACTCATGGAACCCAATATAGGAATGCGAAAGCAGGACACTTCTAAGTTAGAAACAAAATAATCCCTAATTATTATCTTTTTCAGCATCTACAATTGAATATGCTAAAGTGAAAAGATCATCATTAGCATCCTTTGCCACAACAACCAAAATGCATCCTTTGTATTTATTCTTTATGTGAGTGTCATCTAAGAAAACCAAGGGTCTACATCCATTGATAAAACCAATTGCACTTGCATTGAAGCAGATAAATAACCGTTTAAATTTATTACCACAATGATCAATTTCACACTCGATAAATCTTCCAGGATTAGTTTCTTTGATAGCACTACAATACCATCTTAATCTATCATAAGACCCTTCCTCTACACCATGAATGTCATGCATTGTCAATTCCTTCCCTTTCCAAACTCTGTTGTAATTAAGCTCGACCCCATAATCTCTATGAATATCTTTCAACATTGTGCATGGTCGATACGAGAGCTCTCCTTGTTGGGCTAATCTATGGTCCGGAGTGACCATGTATTTTGATGTTTGGATAAAGGATTTAAGTTAGGTTCACCCTTGTGTTTGATATGTGTATGTGAGTGTGCAGGTCTTGCAGGATACACATGGGCTTAGTTGGACGGCTTCGAGATTGGTGAAGGATGGCATGGAGGCAAGCCGTGGGCTTGTGTGCGCATCTGAGGGACCATGGATAAAGCAGGGACGATGAGCCGAGGGAAGCGGACTTCGAGGCCTACGTGAAGGATGGCATAGAGACAAGCCGAGGGCTTGTGTACGCAATTGAGGGACAAGAGCCAAAGTCGAAGAGGGCTTGAAGGCAACAGTTCAAGGCTGCTGGATGAAGAGTCGACTGAGTTGTGAGGGTTCGAGTGCTGAGGGATTGTACTCAGGTAGGGAAACCCTGGGACTAAGTTGTGAGAGTTCGAGTGCTGAGAGAATTGTACTCGGGAAGGAAAACCCTAGGCTTAGAGGGTTGGCAATCGACTGATGCTTGATTAGTCAACTGGTGTATGTCACAAAAAGATCAGTCGATTGCAAATAGGGCAGTCAACTGGTGGTCGGTCGACTGCAAATGGAGCAGTCGATTGGTGGTGGTCGGAAATTCGAACGTTGGGGTTGCAACGATCGAATTCAAGTGGGACCAGTCGACTGGCCTTAGAGCAGTCGACTAGTAACGATCATATCAGCCTAGAGCACTATTTAAATGGGCTCAGTTTTGGCTGAGAGTTCTTGACGAAATTGGGATTGTTTAAAGGCCAATTAGTAGTCTTTGTGCTCAGGAGTGTTGTCCAGATTGTGGCGAGGTTTCTCCACCCACAAGGAGCTACATGAGCTAGCCGGAGGTCTTCCGAGGAGTCATCCACCGACGGATTGGGATTGTCCACCTTACGGACAACCGTGGAGTAGGAGTGTCATCTTCGAACCACGTAAATCGATTTATCTTCTTAGTTGTTAGATTTTATTATTTGTTATTCCGCTTGCGCACTAACAACGTATCGGAAGAAAACCACGAATGAAGTGGGTGATCGGCTATTCACCCCCCCCCCTCTAGAAAATGGTAAGATCCTAACAAGTGGTATCAGAGCGGGGTCGCTCGTCTACGGACTAACCGTCGGGAGAGCAAGAACCTAGAGGAAGATGGACTCGGAAGGTCCTCTAGGATGGGATATTCGGATTCCACCTCCATACGACCGAGATGACTTCGATTATTGGAGGAAGCGATTGGAGACGTGGTTCCAAATGGATTGGGATCATTGGACCACTTTGGAAGTTCCATTTGAAGTTCCAACAGACAAGAAAGGAAAATGCCTTCAACCTCGGTATTGGACCAAGAATCAAACGGAGGAAGCGGAGGCGGATAAGGAGGTAACTAGAATTGTATTGAATTTATTACCTCCATATATTGTGTCAAATATAGGAGAATACAAGAATGAATATGAACTATGGAGAAAGGTGATAGCTCTACATGAAAATTCGACACAAAGACAAGGAGAAGAAGAGCCCAAGGAAAAGGGGTCATCGGTCCAAGAGAAGGAAAAGGACCAATCAGAAGATGAATTGAGTTCAACATCCGAAGAGGAGGAGAAAGTAGAATCGTCAACATCCTCAAGTGAGGAAGAAATAGAAGAAGTCTCCACGTCAAGGATTGAGGGGGAGGAGAGACTATCCTCAATGTCAGTGCAAGAAGAAGCTTCCACCTCCATCAAAGCAAAGTCAAAGGATCACATAATTTGCTTTGGGTGCAATCAAAAGGGATACTACAAGGACAAGTGTCCATTGGGTAAGAAAAAGGAGGTAAACCCTAAACTCAATTCAAATAGTTTAAAAACTAACATGAGTTGTAGGGATGGAGCAAAGAATGATAAGAAGTATATAATTTGCTTCACGTGTGGTGAGCATGGACACTACCACACCAAGTGCCCAAAGAAAGGAGAAATCAAGAAATTGGCACACTTGAAGAAATTGGAAAAGAAGAGGAGCTCAAGTCAAGGGGGAGCTTCAAAGGTAAAAGGGAAGGTAATTCCTTATTTAAAATTAAATCCAATTTTGAATTCTTATATGCTTTTTAAGAATAATCATGGATTTAGATATAATGATAGGAATAGGGTTAACAAAGTAGATAATTCTAGGAAATCATTACCCAAAGCTAGACCAAGAAAGACCCAAACTACCATGCCTAAAGGAAGAAAGGTGGTTAATGATCAAGGCATAAATCCCAAGAAGGAAAGACATATGCCTAGGAAAGTGGGTAGGTCTAGGAATGTCCAAGGTGGACATGTTGACTCTAGGGTTAGAGCTCTAGAGTTGGAAAATCAAGTCTTAAGGGCAAGACTTGAAGAAATGGAGAAAATCCTAGATAGACTCACTATTGAATCTAAGGGTTTAGGTATGAGGTTGGGTAGTCGAAAACCCAACAATGATAGATCGGGTCTAGGATACCGGTCTAAGTTCTCCAATGCAAATGAAAAGAAATATGCTAGGGTAGCATATAACTATGGCAAGAAGAGGAAGTCCAAAAATGGCAAGGGGATGCCATTTAAAAGCAAGGAGAAAGTCTTAACTAAGGACAAGGGGTCCAAGGATAAGAAGGTTAGGGTTGTAGACCAAGAGACACCGGAGGTGCACCGGTATGGTCTAGCATTTGTTGAGTCACCTAGGGAGGTGGCTGATGGTAGCCCAATTACAAGTGTCACGAATGAGNGAGGAACCTGCGACGCCTGATCGTTCTCCGGAACGATCTGCACAGTAAACCTGATCGGTCATCAGACCGATCAGGAGCAGTTCAGCAAGGGAACTCAACCTCACTGCTCACTCCCTGATCGGTCACCAGACCGATCAGGAGCCAGTCAATGGGTGAAATGCATACTCCCTGATCGGTCACCAGATCGATCAGGAGCAGCACAGTAGGTTCCCAACCTCACTGTGTGCTCCCTGATCGGTCACCCGACCGATCAGTCATCGCTGGATCGATCACCAGACCGATCACCAGACCGATCCAGGGACTCAAACTCAGCCCTCCAAGCTAAGTTTCCAGCCACCTTAGCCCTCCAAGCTAAGGATTTTCCATCTAACTCTCCAAGTTGGGAATTTGCACCTAACCCTCCAAGTTAGGACTTTTCACCTAGCCCTCCAAGCTAGGACTTTTCACCTAGCCCTCCAAGCTAGGACTTTTCACCCAACCCTTCCGAGTTAGAACTTCATCCAACTTAGCCCTCCAAGCTAGGCACCTGACCCTCCAAGCCAGGACTTTTTCACCTAATTCTCCAGGATGGGAATTTGCACCTAACCCTCCAAGTTAGGACTTTTCACCCAGCCCTCCAAGCTAGGACTTTTCACCCAACCTTTCCGAATTAGGACTTTTCCAACACCTAGCCTCCCAGACTAGGATTTTCAACACCTAACCCTCTAGGTTAGGATTTTCCATCACCTAGCCCTTCAGACTAGGATTTTCCATACCATGTCTGATCCCCGATCAGGACTTAATCATAATCAACAATCATCCACCTAAACTTAAATCGGTGTCAACACCAAAATAACAATCAGGGCCAGACTGCATCAACAAACATGTCATGCTCTGGCCAGAGGCTTCGAGTAACAATCCGACGATATGCCTCGGGTATACATCTCCTCGCAAGGAGTGGTGAATCCTTTATAGGCTGTTCAAACATCTTCGGGCACTTCGGCTTATACCCAATCATCCCGGGTCCACACCTCCTTGGAGATGCTTGCTTAAGATGTCAAAGTATAAGTCTCCATGACCAAGATGACTTGAACACCGCAAGTCAAAGGAACATCGCACTTAAGCTGCAGTAAAAACTTCACTGACATATCTATATGTAGACTACCATATGAAGTTTTACAGCTAGTCACTCCAATGAACTAGTTCCCTTAACTAGCATTTATGTTTATCTCCGGACATCTCAATGTCACCAGCCAGTGAGAATCAGCTGATTAGAGAATAACCCCATGCTAGTCTTAACAGAATTGATAGTGTCCGTATTTATCAATTCATCAACTAGGGACAATTTCAATACTTCACAATTGCACATGTAGAGATAATCACTAGTTGTGAATTCATCACAAATTCTCTCATGCTGTGAATTGTATTGCGGACATTCAGTAAATGAGTTTAAGATCTCAATCAAATACACAAACATGTATACTCAAATAGTGAATATTCATTTATTAGAATAAATGATTATAATTATAAGGCGATTGCCTTAGGACACTTCTCTCATATCACTAACACCGACAGGCTGGAAGAGGTCGGGCTCCTGCTACGCGAGGACGGGGACGTCAGATATCCCCCGGACGTGACTCAGGTTGGGGGAGCCTGACAACTATCCCAGCAGTAGGAGAGCCTAGACGGAACCCACCGGTTGCTCGTAACTTATTTCCTCGGGAGGAGCGAGCCGAGATTGAGGAGATGGATGAGGAGCAAGCCAATCAACAGAACGTTGTCCGAGGAGGGGTCCACGTGATCTTAGGTGGGCCGACCGGGAGAGACTCCAACCGAGCCCAGAAGGCACAAGTACACCGGCTGGAGATTCATCAAGTCAGAACGAGTGCTACGCAGGTGCAAGGGCCCAGATCAGCTTCGGGTCACAGGACTTATAGGGACTAGAGGTCCCACACGACGATGCTTTGGTGATCATGGCAGTGATCGCCAACTATCAGGTCCACCGCACCATAGTGGTCATGGGCAGCTCGGTTAATATCTTGTACAAGAAAGCCTTCGACCAATTGCAGATCGAGCCGTTCCGGCTGGGGTTGATGGCTACACCATTGTTCGGGTTCACGGGAAATCAAGTACAATCGATCGGGCAGATTTGCCTAGCTGTTTCCTTGGGCAAGGAGCCCTTGAAGAGAACCAAATGGTCTACTTTCTTGATAGTAGATGACCCTCAGCCTATAATGTGATTTTTGGGCGACCGACTCTCAACGAGTTCCAAGCTGTGATCTCAACTTTCTACCTCAAGATCAAGTTCCCAGTCGACGACAAGGTTGAGGAAGTCAAGGGGGACCAAATGGTGGCACGTCAATGTTATGTGGACGATGTCCGGACCGAGAGTCAGAAAACTCAACGCACGTCCACCAGCTGCAACATGGTACAGTCCTCTCCATGGCTTGAGCTGCATGAGGACAAAGAGGAAGTTCAACTGCTCCCTGACCGGGCAGAGCCCCGAGTCAAAATAGCTGCAGGCCTCCCGAGTGAACTGAAGGAGCCACTGTTGGAGTGCATGGTGAAGAACCAAGACGTGTTTGCGTAATCGGTAAAGGAACTGCAGGGTGTCCGACCAGAGGTGGCCGAGCATCACCTGCACGTGTACCCTAATGTTAGGCCGGTCAAGCAGCGGAAGACGAATTTCAGCACAGAGAAGAACAAAGTCATCCGAGCGGAAATCAAGAAGTTGCTAGAGGCCGGACATATCAGAAAAGTCCAATTTCTGCCCTGGCTAGCCAATGTGGTCCTGATGGCCAAGCTCGACAACAAATGGAGAGTCTGCATCGACTTTCGGGACCTTAACCGAGTCTGCCCAAAGGATTGCTATCCTTTGCCCCGAATCGACCAAATGGTCGACTTGACCGTAGGGAGTGACTTTGTTGGGGCAATCTATGGTCTGGAGTGAACATGTGTTTTGATGTTTGGGCAAAGGGTTTAAGTTAGGTTCACCCTTGTGTTTGATATGTGTATTTGAGTATGCAGGTTTGCAGGATACATGTGGACTTAGCTTGACGGCTTCGGGTCCGATGAAGGATGGTGTGAGGAGACAAGCCGTGGGCTTGTATGCATCCGAGGGACCGTGGACAAAGCAGAGACGATGAGCCGAGGGAAGCAAACTTCGAGGCATACACGAAGGATGGCATGGGGAGATGAGCCGTGGGCTTGCATGCATCCGGGGGACGAGAGCCAAAGTCGAAGAGGGCTTGAAGGCAACAAATCGAGGCTGCTGGATGAAGAGTCAGCTAAGTCGTGAGGGTTCGAGTGCTGAGAGAATTATACTCGGGAAGAAAAACCTTAGGTTTAGGGATGGACCAGTCGACTGATGATTGGATTAGTCGACTGATGAAGTCCATAGAATGATTAGTCGACTGATGGCAGCTGGAATTCGAACGTTGGCTGTAACGTTCAAATCCAAGTGGGACCAGTCGACTGGTGCTTGACCAGTCGACTGGTAATAGTCTTCTCAGCAAAGAGCCCTATTTAAAGAGAGTTCGGTTTTGGCTGAAAGTTCTTGATGAAATAAGCTTGGTTAGAGCTTATTAGTAGTCTTCTAGTGCTCAGGTGTTGTCGAGAGTTTGTGGCGAGGTTTCTCCACCCACAAGGAGCGATAAGAGCTAGTCGGAGGTCTTCCGGGGACTCATCCACCGACGGATCGGGATTGTCCACCTTACAGGCATCCATGGAGTAGGAGCTTTATCTCCGAACCACGTAAATTGGTTTGTCTTCTTAGTTGTTAGTTTTGCTATTTGTTATTCCGCTTGCGCACTAACAACGTGTAGGAAGAAAACCGCGATCAAAGTGGGTGATCGGCTATTCACCCCCCTCTAGCTAAATGACAAGGTCTCAACAAGTGGTATCAGAGCGAGGTTCGCTCGTCTACGGACTAACCGCCGGGAGAGCAAAAAGCTAGGGGAAGATGGACTCGGAAGGTCCGCTAGGATGGGATGTTCGAATCCCACCTCCATACGATCGAGATGACTTCGATTATTGGAGGAAGCGGTTGGAGACGTGGTTCCAAATAGATTGGGACCATTGGACCGCATTGGAGGTTTCATTTGAAGCTCCAATGGACAAGAAGGGAAAATGCCTTAGACCTCGGTATTGGACCAAGAATCAAACGGAGGAAGCGGAGGCGGATAATGAGGTAACTAAAATTGTATTAAATTTATTACCTCCATATATTGTCTCAAATGTAGGAGAATACAAGAATGCATATGAGCTATGGAGAAAGGTGATAACTTTACATGAAAATTCGACACAAGGACAAGGAGAAGAGGAGCCCAAGGAAAAAGGGTCATTGGTCAAATAGAAAGAAAGAGACCAATCGGAGGGTGAATCAAGTTCAACATCCGAAGAGGAGGAGAAAGTAGAATCGTCCACATCCTCAAGTGAGGAAGAAATAGAAGAAGTCTCCATGTTAAGGATTGAGGGGGAGGAACGCCCATCCTCAAGGCCGAAGCAAGAAGAAGTCTCCACCTCCATCAAAGCAAAGTTAAAGGATCACATAATTTGCTTTGGGTGCAATCAAAAGGGATACTACAAGGACAAGTGTCCATTGGGTAAGAAAAAGGGAGTAAACCCTAAACTCAAGTCAATTTTTTCAAAAACTAACATGGGTTGTAGGGAAAAGAAGAAGAAGAAGCATATAAGGTGCTTTACGTGTGGTAAGCTAGGACACTACCACACCAAATGCTTAAGGAAAGGAGAATTCAAGAAATTAGAGCATTTGAGAAAATGGGAGAGGAAAGAGAAGAAGAAAAGCTCACATCAAGGGGGAGCCACAAGGGTAAGGGAGGTAATCCTTAACTTTAAATGTAATTCAAATTCCTCCATGCATGTTAGAAATAATGTCAATTATTTACCCATGCATAATTTTGGTTTTAGATATTGATAGAGTTGAACGAGCCCTGGCCAGGATGAGGGATGAAGAAGATGCCCAACACAATAGCAGTAGGCTGAGGTAACCCTTCGTCTGTGGTCCCTGGAAGCCCCGAGGGAGACGCGCCCGGGAAGGGCAGCTGGAGTTCCCTCTTGGGAAAACCCCGGGAGGTTAGGCCCCGAGAGCACCTCGGGAGCGGTGGCATGCGCAAACCCCGAGATCTCCTCGGGGGGGGGGGGGTGGTAACCGACCTCATATGCTGGTCTCTCTCGAGGTATAAATAAGCACCCCCGTCATGAAAGGCCTTCGCGCCCCCTGAATCTCGCAACGGGCTGAAAGCTGATAACGAAGCAGACCTTTTCAAAAGATATCCCATGGCCACCGAATAAGGGGGGGGGGACGTGGCTTAAGTGCGGGAGATGCGGCACCGATCAAGGGCACGTCTATCCCATCATCATCGGTATAAAAGGTAGTCCAACCCCTCCGGTAAGGGGGTTACGATCTCTCATTTTACACACTGTCTTTCTTTCTCACTGTGATTATTTTTTAGACAACCTACTAACTTGAGCGTCGGAGTGGACTCCGCCGGACCCCTGCCGGCGTGTCCCCTAATGCTTGTGTTAACTTCGCAGGCCCCCAAGCTCCTCCCTGGCATAATAACTTCCACGCGGGGGGTTGAGCATCCGTGATTGGCCATCGTCGACGACTCCTTCCGGAACAAGTTTGGCACAGTCTGTGGAAATCTTAGCAAAGCACCTGGAGGAGCACCGATGGCAGGATCAGACGGACAACCCCTTACCCTCACCAGAGAGGAACTTGACCGTCTAGTGGCAAACACCATTAAGGAAGCCCTGGAGCAGCACCAAGTTGAACATGCTACCCCACAACCAGGGGGTCCGGCGGGGGAGGAGATCCCCAGAATCTCCGCCTTGCACTCCCGAAGATCCGTCACCCTGGTGGGGCGGTAGGACGGTGCAGCCCAGGGCCCTCAGAGAGAATCCCCTGGAGATATGGAGAAGGCCCATTCGGTGGCCTCCAGTGCTCAGAGGCATGAAGAGGGACCGGGGAAGAGGGATGGACCCAAGATCTCTCAGAAGACTCCATCTACCCCTTTCTCATCCGAGATTGTCGAGGACCCCATGCCGAGCAATTCCACGGGCCTGGGATCCCTGAGTATGATGGGAAGATAGATCCGGAGGATCATATCTGTAAATTCGAGAATGCGGCACTCCTACACCAGTATACTGACGGGGTGAAGTGCCGGGTGTTCTTGAACACTTTGTCTGGAGCAGCTCAGCGGTGGTTCTAGAGGTTGCCACAGGGTTCTATCAACTCCTTCTCGGAGTTCAAGATGGTCTTTCTCCATCATTTCGCGAGCAGCCGTCACTACCAGAAGACAACACTCAATCTGTTCGCTCTCAAATAGAAGCCTAAGGAGCCGCTCAAGGAGTACATACAGAGGTTCAACCGAGTGGCGCAGGACGTACCCAGCGCGACATCGGAGATACTCGTCAGTGCTTGCACCCAAGGGCTCGCTGAAGGAGACTTCTTCCGGTCCTTGGTACGGAAGCCCCCCGCCAGCTTTGACGATTTGCTGGGACACTCCGTTAAGCATGTCAATGTAGAATAAGTACAGTATGCCCGGCGCAAGGATCCAGTCGGAGCTCCTCCTCCGATAGCCCCCCGGTCAGATAGAAGGGAGCCCCCGGCTCCGGCGTGGGGAAAAGACCTTCTGCCCGGAGGGATCAATGGACTGGCAGACGTCGGTTGGTGGAGACGGTAGACACCGAGTAGCCGGAGTCATTGCCAAAGTACTGCAACTATCATAGCAGTTCGACTTACTCCACGGAGGAGTGTCATGCCTTGAAAAAAAAGTTCAGTGAGGAAGCAGACATCAAACCTCGAAGAAAATGGAACAAGTCGGTGTATTACCGAAGGTCGCCAAGGCGAAGCTTTTCCCCTCTGCGACGTCCCGCAAGGGAGAACGAGGTCCGACCTCGGTCCCGATCGCGATCGAGGGGTAGGAGTCGGGGGCCTGCACCCACCCCGAAGATCCCTCTCCTTAGAGAGGGATCCGCAAAAAGGTAAAACCCCTATGCGGGGCCCTCCTTCGGATCATGTAGGGGTTATCTCCGGAGAACCTACTGGAGGGGACTCTAACCAAGCCAGGAAGTCTTACACCCGGCGGTCGGAAAACTACTCCATCGGGACAAGCCGGAGCCAGGCGTCAGGCCCTACAATCTCGTTTGGGTCATCCGACCTCGAAGAAGTGGAAGCTCCCCACGAGGACGCCATAGTGATAGTGGCATGCATCGCCAATTATGAGGTGAAACGCATCTTCGTAGACACGGGGAGTTCTGTGAACATTCTGTACAAAGCGGCTTGGGAGCAAATGCAGATAGACGAGGACGAATTGCTCCCCGTCTCGACTCCACTGTTTGGCTTCACGGGATATCGAGTACAGCCAGTGGGGCAGATCACCTTGTCACTCTCGTTGGGCAGCGATAGGCTCAAAAGAACCTGGAGGACTCCTTTCCTAATCGTGGACGCACCCTCCTCCTATAATGCCATCCTGGGCCGCCCAGCGCTCAGCACCTTCCAGGCGGTGGTCTCTGTTTACCACCAGAAGATCAAGGTCCCGATGGGTGATCGGGTGGTGGAAGTCCGAGGGGATCAGCTAGTGTCCCGTCGGTGCTACAGCGGAGAGGTCCAGTTAGAATCTCGGAAGAACCCACAAGGCCTGGAGGAGTAGCTGTCGAAGAAAAGATGAATAACTCAAGAGGTCTTGGTCCGACAAGGGTCTCAGATCTTGCTTGGCAGGGTAAGATTTACAATTTATTTAGAACATCTGTCTGTGTCTCTTTGTGCTCTCGCAGTGAAATCAAGTAATAAAAGGAGTTGCTTCTTTCAAGATGACTGTGCGTTACTAAGGAATTCAAAAACCCTAAGACCCTGCGGTACAGCCGACGCCCGGGGTACTTAGGCTTGGTTCGGGACCTACGCGTCCGGTCAAGTAATCTAAAACCCTAATACCCTGCGGTCCAGCCGACGCCCGGGGTACTTAGGCTTGGTTCGGGACCTACGTGCCCGGCCAAGTAATCTAAAACCCTAATACCCTGCGGTCCAGCCGACGCCCGGGGTACTTAGGCTTGGTTCGGGACCTACGCGCCCGGCCAATAATCTAAAACCCTAATACCCTGCGGTCCAGCCGACGCCCGGGGTACTTAGGCTTGGTTCGGGACCTACGCGCCCGGCCAAGTAATCTAAAACCCTAATACCCTACGGTCCAGCCGACACCCGGGGTACTTAGGCTTGGTTCGAGACCTACGCGCCCGGCCAAGTAATCTAAAACCCTAATACCCTACGGTCCAGCTGACGCCCGGGGTACTTAGGCTTGGTTCGGGACCTACGCACCTGGCCAAGTAATCTAAAACCCTAATACACTGCTATCCAGCCGACGCCCGGGGTACATAGGCTTGGTTCGGGATCTACGCGCTCGACCAAGTAATCTAAAACCCTAATACCCTGCGGTCCAGCCGACGCCTGGGGGTACTTAGGCTTGGTTTGGAACCTACGCGTCCGACCAAGTAATCTAAAACCCTAATACCCTGCGGTCCAGCCGACGCCCGGGGTACTTAGGCTTGGTTCGGGACCTACGCGCCCGACCAAGTAATCTAAAACCCTAATACCCTGCGGTCCAGCCGACGCCTGGGATACTTAGGCTTGGTTCGGGACCTACGCGCCCGACCAAGTAATCTAAAACCCTAATACCCTACGGTCCATCCGACGCCCGGGGTACTTCGGCTTGGTTTGGGACCTACGCGCCCAGCCAAGTAATCTTTAAACCCCGATGTCTCGCGGTGCCGTCTATGCCCGGGGTACTGGGGCTTGGCTACTCCGCTGTGCAGCAGCTGCCCTCTCGGGCGCACGCGATACATAGCCGGTTCAAGAGCCTAGACAATACCCAACTGCGGAAGAACCGGCAAAGTATCAAAATATCGACACAGGATAGTTATACACACATAAAAGATATTCGAAAGAGTTGTTTATTTTATTGGCATGAAGAAATACATCAAGAGATACATCTAGAAACATTATTAAAAGACACGCCGAGTATCAGACAGAAAAAAGCATCCTTCTATTCGGGTTTTCCCTCCGCACCGCTTACACCCTGTTTATAGAGTCCCGGAACTCGAAGTAGCTTTCAAGGGGCCGACGAAGATGGATGCCTGAGGTAACACATGAGTAGTTCGGGTACTCCCTCCAAGTAGTCCGGGACGAAGATGGATGCCTGAAGTAACACGTGAGTAGTTCGAGTACTCCCTCCAAGTAGTTCGGGACAAAGATGGACGCCTGAGGTAACACATGAGCGGCTCGACCCCATCCACCCCCTCTCTTTTTCGTAAAGTTGGAGGTGGTACTGCATGCCAGAGGCAGATAAAAGAGGAGGGGAAGAAGCTGTTACGATTTCTCTCCGGAGCACGGAAGAACACAACTCCAGGTTGTAGCCATCGCGATTCTCCCCAAGTCAAGAAAAAAACAAGGGAGAATCACCTTAACAAAGGAGGGGAACAACAGCCAGATGGAAATATTCTCAACGAAAAGAAAGTGGCTGCATCCCCTCCCTTCTGGGTGACAAGGTACCCCACAGACACCTTCCTCTGCCCGAAGCTTGGAGGAAACGAGCAGCCGATGGTGCGTGGGGTACATCGCCACAGGCCGACCAGGGATTTGGTGATCAGCAGGAGGGATCATCTCCCCGATGCCCTCTGGCGGACCACATAAGGTCTTTTCTGAACTCCTCAGATAACCCGGGAATCTCACATCCCCGAGAATCTTCAGAGAGACCGCGGGCATCATCTCCACCATGCTCCTTGGCGATGGTCACAATACATATACATGCACCTCTCAAGGGTCCCTCGGCCAGGAGCACTACGGTGCCTCCAGGGTTGGGCATTGAGGAGACCAATGAGGAGGAAAGAAGCAAACAAGCGGAAGGGATGGAGGAGGCGGTACACCCCTCTCCTCCTATTTATAATGATGGATGACTCTCCAGGCAGTTAATGCAGGGAGGGGGCAATCACGCCACCAGGTGCCGAAGCGTCGTTTCTAGTGGCGCACCCATGCTGTGCCTAGGAACCCACGACTCTTGAGGAGTCTAATCAATGAGAACGCGTATAAGGCGGAGGCGACGGTTCGAAAACGACCCTCGCATCCTAAAAGGAAAAATCGACAAGGACCCGTCATAGACATAAATGTAGGGGACGAAGATTTGACTCAAAGAATTATTAAACATCAGAATCAACCTCGAAGACAACTGACGGTTGGTTAGGTACGCACGTAATAGCAAAAGATGCATCTCGCTAGAGCGCATACATAAGGAACAAGAAAAAGGATTATATTCAATCAAGAGCAGTACAAGCAGACTTGTCTCTCGCTAAAAAATTGGGCCGCTCGGGGCCTCGGGAGAAGACCTCTACTCAGGTCAGAGGGCACCTATAATCTCGGTTCGGCGTCGGGAGGCAAGAGCTGCTCCTTCTTCAGCTTATCGATGGCCCCATGGAAGCCCTGCTATAAGCGCTCCATCACCTAGCCGGCTACCGGCTACAATAGCGTGGAACTCATCCGACTCCAGGAACCCTTGCTTTGAAGTCCAGTTCGGCCTCCTTAAGGTCAGAAGCTTTGGCTGCCCGAAGGGTTAGGAGCTCGGCCTCGGCAGCTTCGTAAGAACGCCTCAGCCATGCCAACTCAGCAGTCATCTCTGATTGCTCAGACAAAGCCTCCCTGAGCCTCTCTGAGGTGGCCTGCTCGTCCGACTGAGCCTGAATTAGGTCATCCTCTAGGACGGAGGCGCGGCCAATGGCCGTTAGGAGGCCAGACTCCATTTGGGTCGATAACTGTTTCTCTCTTGCTTGAAGCTGATCTCTCTCCCGCGTCATCTGGAGAAGGTACTTGGTAACCAACATAGCCTTCTCAAACACCAGGCGCTCTCTATGATGAGAAGTCTGAAGAGCCTGCTCCTGGTCCAGCAAAAGCTTCCTCAGGTGCTCGACTTCTTCACGTAGAACCCTGCTGACACCTGCCTGCCTCACTCCTGCCTGGCACTCATGATCAGCTGCAACCTCTGACTGTAAGGCTCGATGGAGTAGGGCCTCCCCTTGGGGCCCGGGATGCAGGCCCCGGTCGACTGTTATACAATCCACAGCTGCCTGCCATCGCATCGAAAGGTTAACAGTCGGGCGAGAAAACATACAATGCGATAAAATCATTCGCACCTTCAGGAGGGTCTCCCGAAGACCGGCTAGTGGGCCAGCCGAATCCCGCACGACTACTCCTCCCAGAGTAATGGGTATGACGCCTAGCCCCTTAAGCAGCGGTGAACTCGGGAGAAGGGGAAGTCGTTGGACGGTCAGAGCTTCCGGTGGCACAATGGAGGAACTGGAGTCATCCCCTTCGGATCTAGATTCTCCTCCGATAGAACCCCCTCAGTCGGAGTCTCCTTTACTTGCGCCAGAGGTGAAGATTGCAAGGAGGCCTCCAACACTACATCCAACCTCTCCCTTAGTCGATCTAGTTTCATCCGGTATTGAGGGCACAGTGTCTTCTTACCCTTGGGAGAGGTGGCTAGGTCGACGGAGCTGGTAGGGGGCACTAGGACAACTACTTCTGGAACGGAGGCCGATGGAGCAGGGGGAGGAGCTACTACCTCGGCTGGTATAGTCGTTTCCTCGGGCACCGAAGGAAGCGGAGAAGAGCGTGCAGGACGTTGTTTTTTCCATAAAGGGCTCAAGCCCTTGGGGAGCCGCCGCTTCTGCCGACTGAAGGACCGGGCCGCCGAAGGAGTAACTGAGGGGGGAGACTCTTCGTCCACCCTGCCAGGGCGGACTGCGCTCGATGAGGATCCACCCCCGGGAGGAGGATCCACCACTTGGTCAGCTTGTTAAGCTGGAGGCCCTTGGCCCCCGGCTAGCGGAGCCCTAACTTCATCTGCCCTAAGAAAAAGGTCAGCATGCCAGCAGGAGGTTCCATGGGTGTCTGACCCACTTTAGGGATGACTATTGCCATTTCGGTCGAGATGCCATAGGCCTCGGTGGCCGCTTGCAAGGCTTCAGGTCTTATTCGCGAGGAAAGGGACTCATACCACTCCGCGTGGTAGCTTTCCATAATCCCTAAGGAAGAAGACATGAGACAAAAACAGGGAGGAGACAAGCTACTCACGCGCAACGAAAAGCTCTACAAGGGGGAAGACGAAGGGCACCCAGTCGCTGAAGCAGAAGTGGAGGCTAACGTCTGCCTTTTTTCCTCTCTTATACCCCGGCAGCCGCCGGCCTGATCCCACTGGGGAAATTACACGTGGAGAGCAAGAAACCGTCTCGCCCAAGCAGTTGATGGTTGCGAGCCAGCCATACTGGCACACGATCGTAGGAGCTCGTGAAGGTGGCTGATAGAACACGTGGTAAGGAGGCGCTCGAGCAGGCAGCCTGTTACCCTTGAAAAGGGGACCATGCACCTTTATAACAAGAGATAGACGTCATATGCCTTCAGGAAGTGGAGTAGCCTGTTGGGGAATCGGCCCTGAGATGATATGGAGGATCATGATATTTTGATGTGTGGGCAATATGGTTAAGTTAGGGTTTGTGTTGTTCTCATATGTGTACATGAGTGTGTAGGTGTACAGGTACACATGGACTTGGTTGATGTCATCAGGTGAAGGATGGCATGGAGGCAAGCTGGAGGTTTGCGTGCGCATCCGAGGGAGGGACTGTTGGATAGCAGAGATGATGAGCCGAGGGACGCGGACTTCGAGGTATACTTGAAGGGTGGCATGGAGGCAAGCTGGAAGCTTACGTGCGCATCCGAGGGACGAGGGCCAAAGATGAAGAGGGCGTGAAGGCAACAGTCAAGACTGCTGGTGAAGAGTCAACTGAGTTGTAAGGGTCTGAGTATGAGTGTGTGTACTCAGGGGCTAAGCCAGGAGGGTTTGAGTGCGGAGAGACTTGTACTCAGGAGTAAAACCCTAGGCTTAGGTGTGTACCAGTCGACTGCCTCTGGGGCAGTCGATTGGTGTTGACTGGAATAGCCTGGCAGATTTGAACGTTGTACTGTAACGGTCGAATCTGAGTGGGACCAGTCGACTGCCCCAGGGGCAGTCGACTGGTAGCGGCTGTTTCAAATTTGAGCCCTATTTAAAGGGGCTCATTTCCTACTAGCTCACTTGACGAAACTCGCTTGGGTAAAGTGAGTTAGTAGTCTATTGTGATCAGAGAGCGTCCGAAGTGTTGTGGCGAGGTTTCTCCACCCACAAAGAGCGACAGATCTAGCCGGAGGTTATCCGGGGGTTGATCCACCGAAGGATTCTTGGATTAGTCACCCGACCGGGGTGGATACCAAGTAAATCAGGTTGTTAGCATTGTTTATTTCTTATTTACTTTGCATATTATTGTTTCCGCTGCGCTAACGACAATTGTAGAGATAAAAAAATCGAGATAGTGTTGGATCGAGAAAACCGATAGAGGGGGGGGGGTGAATATCGGTAATCGTTCTTTTTCGGAAAATTAAGAGTAAGTACGCAGCGGAAAAAACACAACACAAAGACACAGTCGATTTTACTTGGTTCGGAGCCTGTGTCTACTCCTACTCCAAGGCCCACGGTCGTTGACCGTTTACTTTGGGCAATTCTATATGAGCGCAAAATCAGTTTACAATTTTGAATACAAAGTAAGTGCAGTAAACTTTAATAATAAAAAATTGCTCTTCTTTTATCGACGTCCGGTTGTAGGTTGACTTTCCGGAGCAGCAGGACGTCGTCAGCTCGAGTTGGGCAGTTTCTGGAGCAAGGTGTGAGCATAGAAGAGCGTGGAAGCGTTGAGCGAATTGATTGTCGAAGCCTGGGGTCGAGGGCCCTTTATATAGGGCCTGGGGGCGCCCGGGACGTCGGGGGCGCCCCCCACGTGGCCTTTGACCCGCCAAAGTCTCGGTCGCGTCTGATCCTCTGGATCCGCTTTGACCGGGGCGCCCGGAGCGCTCGGGGCGCCCGGATTGACTGGGTCAAACTCTATCCGCTTAGCTTCGAGGGTTTTTGGTTCGATGCATGCGCATGGGGGCGCCCGGGACGCTGGGGGCGCCCGGGAGCACGGGGGCGCCCGGGATTTGAACTGTCGAAGCCCATCTTGCTGTCTTGTGTTTTGTGTTTACCTTGGGGGCGCCCGGGACACTCCGGGCGCCCTGGTCAGCTGTTGCCTCATTCCTTTGAGGCTTTCTGAGCTGCAGACACATGTTCCTTCGGTCCTGCATCCAGGGTTAGTCCAAAACACAATAAAATAATAAAGTATTAGATTATACAGCCTTAGCTGTCTTGGTTCTGACTTTGGTCTCCAAAATGGAGTCCTAGGTCGAACCGACGCCTACTGTTCCCTCGACGGGGAACGCGTCCTCACCTACTCCTCTCGTGAGAATTTACCTGATGCCAACTGCTCCTTTGGCTGGACTTTTGCCTGACGGTCCTTTGTCAGGGCTTGGATGCCGAGCTGTCCTTCGCTCGGTGCCTAGCATTCCTTCGCTAGGGCTTTGATGCTGGCAGTCCTTCGCCAGTTGCCTAGCAGTCCTTCGCTAGGGCTTGGATACTGGCTGTCCTTCGCCAGTTGCCTAGCAGTCCTTTGCTAGGGCTTTGCTACTGGCAGTCCTTTGCCAGTGCCTAGCAGTCCTTTGCTAGGGCTTTGCTACTGGCAGTCCTTTGCCAGTGCCTAGCAGTCCTTCGCTAGGGCTTTTCCTGCACACTTGATTAACTTGTTAGAAAATAAGAAAGACTTAACTTTTGACCTATGTTGCCATTATCAAAACACAGGTTTGACTTAGGTGCATTCTGCACCAACAATCTCCCCCTTTTTGATTTATGGCAACCCTAGTTCAGAAAGTTAAGTTTAAGCAAGACATGAGAAAGTTTTAACTTTTGTTCCCTCCCCCTAGAAGGAATCTCCCCCTAGATTTTTCAAAAGTTCGTGGGAAAAAACTTTACTTGTACTTTGAAGACTTAAGTTTTAGGTACTTAGGAATCTTAATTTAAAAGTAGGAATATTTTTGAACCAAGATTTATGAGTACTTAAAAAGGTTTGAGGCTTTAAGTTTCCAGGTACTCAACGGTTTTGAAAATGTTTAGCTTAAGTACTTTGGTAGAAATGAAAAAAACTTAAGTACTTAACAATTTTGAAAACTTAATATAGTACTTAATAACTTTGTACTTAACCAGTTTTGAGAGACTTAAGCTTAAGGTACTTTATAAAAGTTTAAGACTTTTGACAAGCTTAAGTTATAAAATTTTGAATGGCTTAAGTACTTAGCAAAATTTTGAAAGCTTAAGTATTTTTCAAAAAGGTTTAAAAAAAAACTCTTGAATACTTTTTGAATAAAAGAAATTTTTGAAAGACTAATGCTTAACAAAATTTTGAAAGCTTAAGTATTTTAAAAAAAATAATTTTGAAAGCTTTTCAAAAAAGTTTTTAAAAAAACTTTTGAATACTTTTTGAATAAAGGATAGAGTTAAGACCATTAAATTTTGTAAATTTTGAAAATTTTACTCTCTCCTTTCCTATCTCTCCCCCTTTGCCATATATCAAAACAAATAATTATAGCAGAAATAATGTAAATAAATAAGAATTTGCTGTACTGAACCAATTCATAATTAGATTTACACTAAATCAATCAATTTTCTCTGTAGGGACATGTCTAACCCAATTAGCTACTTACTAACTGTTATATACAGTAGTTTTTGCTAGGGTTGGTCAAGTTAAGTGTTTCTGTTCAAGTTAGATTTTCTAAACTTGACACTTAACTTGATTGCTGTATTAGTTGTATTTAGTGCCCCAATTTCTGCAGATGCACTGACTTAAAGCATCTTGAATTAATGCAAAGACCTAAGCATCTCAACCCTTTCTAGGTTATCAATCAAAAGTACCCTAAGGTGCTTGTGAGATGCTGGCTTCTAAGTCTATAGGTGCATGCAGTTCTAGGGTTAGGGCCTAGGCTAAGTCCATTTTCGAAAAAGCCCTAATTTTTGAAGGGGGTAGTTTTTGAAAAAACTAAGTCGAAAATGAAAACTGATTTTGAAAATTAAGTAAAACAATTTTTAAAAAAAATTTAAAAGCAATTCTTAAATCAAGTAGAGAAGAAAATTAACCTATTCTATAAAGCACAGTCCTAACTGCTTTCTTAGTGAGCTGAACTCAGACTCAGGTAAGGGCTTTGTGAATATATCAGCTAGGTTGGATTTAGAGTCAATGTATTTAAGTACTATTTCACCCCTGGTTACATGGTCTTTTACAAAATGATGTTTGACTTCTATATGTTTGGTTCTTGAGTGTTGGATTGGGTTCTTGGTTAAATTAATTGAACTTATATTGTCAATAAATACTTGAGTTTGAGTGTAGTTGAGCTGGAAGTCCTTAAGTGTGTGCATCATCCACAAAAGTTGAGCAACACACTCTCCTAAGGCCACATACTCAGCTTCAGTTGTGGATAGAGCCACACAGTGTTGTTTTCTGCTGCACTAACTAACTAGACTTTGTCCTAATAGTTGGCAGCTACCACTTGTGCTCTTTCTATCTAATTTACAGCCTGCATAGTCAGAATCTGTGTATCCTATTAAATCAAAAGTTGAGGTTCTAGGATACCAAATCCCTACATTTAGGGTGCCCTTTACATATCTTAAAATTCTTTTTAGGGCTGCTAAGTGCGTTTCCTTAGCACAAGTTCGGTATCTAGCACATATTCCTACTGCAAAGAGGATATCAGGTCTGTTGGCTGTAATGTACAGTAGGCTACCTATCATACTCCTATAGAGTTTAAGATCCATTGGTTTACCATCAGGGTCACTATCTATTTTTACATTAGTGGCCATGGG
>JAGFNQ010005932.1:71592-106125 GCA_024364735.1 Boesenbergia rotunda
AGTAACACGTCGTTCGATTCACTTATGAGAAATCCGTATCTCTCTGGAATATTGCGTGTCCTATCAGACCTACGAAGTAGTGGTATTGTTTTAGATTCAACTGATAGCTTATCATTATGAGTTATTGGTTGTGGGTCTAGACTAGGTGTCTGTGTAATGTCTATTGGAGTTTCTTGAACTTCTTCAAGTTTAATATTACTCCCACTGTTTTCTTGTAAAAGAAATTTTTTTTCCAGAAATACAGCATGCCTTGAAACAAACACCTTTTGTTCCAAGGGATGATAGAATTGGTAACCCTTTATTTCCTTAGGGTATCCAATAAATAGACATTTATCAGACTTAGCATCCAATTTGTCTGATACAGTCCGCTTCACATAAGCAAGATAACTCCATATCTTAAGGTGAGTTAAGTGAGGTTTCTTACTACTCTACGTCTCATATGGAGTAGTAGAGACTACCTTGGTCGGGACTCTGTTTAGCAAGTAAACAGCTGTCTTAAGTGCATAGCCCCAAAAGGATTTTGGAAGAGTTGCATGATTCATCATGGATCTAACCATGTCCATCAAGGTTCGGTTACGTCTCTCTGATACACCATTATGCTGTGGTGTATATGGCGGAGTCCATTGAGACAATATCCCATTGTCCCTAAGATAATCTTGAAACTCTTGACTTAAGTATTCACCACCCCGATCGGATCGAAGTATCTTAATACTTTTGTCAAGCTCTTTCTCTACTTCATTTCTGAACTTTTTGAATTTCTCAAAAGCTTCAGATTTATGTTTCATTAAGAACACATACCCGAATCGTGAGTAATCATCGATAAAGGTAATGAAGTAGCTATAGCCTCCTTGTGCAAGAGTTGACATTGGTCCACATACATCAGTATGTATTAGACAAAGCAATTCTCCCACTGGATTACCTTTTCCGGAAAGGGTAATTTGGTCATCTTGCCTTTTAAGCATGATTCGCATGTATCAAATGAACCGGGTTCAAATGATTCCAGAATTCCACATCGGTGTAATTTGGTCATGCGTTTCTTACTTACATGGCCAAGACGACAATGCCACGTATAGGAGTCTATTTGATTATCTATTCAAGCATGTTTGTTGCTAACTTCGATATTGAAAACGTCACCGGATAAATCTAACGTGTAGATACCATTGTACAAAGTTTCGGTTCCATAAAGAACACCATTTAAAGTTATGTAACAACAATTGTTACTAAAAGTTAAATGATAACCCTTTTCATTCAAACATGAAATAGATACAATGTTCTTTATTAACGAAGGAACAAAATAACAATTATCCAATTCTAAGACACGTCCAGTAGGGAGCTTTAGCAAATATGTTCCGATGGCAACAACAGCAATCTTTGCTCCATTTCCAACTCGCAAATTCGCTTCTCCCTTGACGAGTCTTCTTCTATTCCTTAGCCCCTGTATGTCATTACATATATGTGAGCTACACCCAGTATCAAGTACCCAGGTGGTTGAGGAAATAGAGTGACATTCAATAACGAAGATACCTAAAGAGGATGGGGCATCGGATGCCTTCTTCTTCAAGGACTCAAGATAAACCTTACAGTTTCTTCGCTAGTGACCCTCCTTGCCACAGTGATGGCAAGTGCCTTTTGGTGTCTTTTCAGTCTTTTTGGCCTTTTTCTTCTTTCCTTTATTCTGTTCTTTGGCCTTCCTCTTAGAACCTTTCTTCGAGGAACCAACTAACAGTACCGTCTTCTGATCCTGCTTTACAGAAGGCTCTATAGTCTTCAGCAGGTTGAGCAACTCAGGAATGGTAGTCTCCAGCTTGTTCATCCGATAGTTCATCACGAATTGTGAATAACTTTTGGGCAAACAATGCAGAATTAATTCAATACTTAGTTCATGATCCATTGCAAAACTGAGTGTGCCCAATCACTCAATGTACCCCAACATCTTCAACACAAACTGTGAGACAGAAGTGTCTTCCTACATCTTAGAGGTGAAGAGGAGTCTGGAGACCTCGAACCTTTCGGATCTCGCCTGCTCGTCAAATAACTCATGAAGATGGAAGATGATGGTATAAGCATCCATATGCTCATGCTGCTTTTGCAGCTCAAGTACCATAGCGGCTAGCATGATGCAACTTGCAAGTTCAGAATCGGTCACATGTTTCTGATAGGCCACTAACTGGTCTGGAGTTGCATTTTCTGGAGGACGGTTGGGAAGTTGATCTTCAAGGACATAAGCAAGCTTCTCTGCCTTGAGGACTATCCTCAGGTTTCGAAGTCAGTCCATGAAGTTTGGCCCAGTCAGTTTATTGGTGTCCAAAATGGAACGCAAATTCAGAGAAGACATGATCGAGTGATTATCCTAGAAATACAAATTGAGCTTATGTGAGAAGAATGATAAAGAATGCATCAACATACATTAATTAAATCCTATTTATTTTTCGAATTGAATAACCCTTTTTATCAATTCGGGAGATCGTAGGAACATCTCCAAATAGGTTGATATCCAACCATAGATAAGAACAACCATGGCTGTGGCCATCAAGTTATTCTTAGCTATGAAGGTAGGTAATTATACCGATTACATATCACATATATGTAACTATCACTTTATGCTATCAACTAATTGAATGTTTGCATAAATCATTGGGTTGTTAACTCATTAACAAGTATGCAACATTATACATAGCACCCAACTGCACCTCTCTTTACATCGACCTTGGCTGTGACACAACAAATCGATGCTCCAAGCTTAAGGCTGACCCATTAATCAAGAAATAGTTTTAATATGGTTGGAGCTCGTTCAACCGTTTAGTCAGGCTTGGATGTGTCCAACAACCAAAACTAAGGATTGACCTCTGACTCCAACTATATTAATCATAAACTAATTCCATGGTTTGAACATGTTGAGGTTCAAGCCGGGCATAGATGTGTCCATCAACCCAAACGAGAAACAAAACTCCGGTTCTAACCATATTAATGGAAGGTATTGGCCTTAATATTTTGTAAGGGGTTTTGGGTCTCATCCTTTCTTTTCTAAGCACATTCATGACATATAATTATGTCATGTACTAACGATTTCCTTAATAAAGTATGTATGTGACTTAATTTATCAAGTGTCATTAATTGAATTAGGAACTGGATTTCCTAATTCTAATTTCATACTTTATTCAAGGAATTGTTTTGGGAAACAATTTCCTAAATTGTCATAATCAATTTTGGAAATAATATGTTTAAGACTTTGATTTCTCTAAATCAAATCTTATTAAATTAAGAGACAGATTCCCTTAATTCAACCACATATTATTTTCATGAAAATCTTATTTAAGAAAACTCTATAGGAAACCATTTTCCTAATTAATTTTGGAGACAACAATATGTAAGAGCATCACCTCTTAAATCAAATAAGGAAATTATCGTTTGAGAATCACCTCAAAATTTTCAAGATTTGATTACATATTTTATTTATGGATTTATTAATTTCAACAAATTATTTTCTTTGGGTGGCTCCCCGAGGCTCAGATACCCAAAAAAAAAGAAATTTGTTGTAAATCTAATTTGGTCCGCTCCCCGAGGCGTAACCAAATTAAACATGACAATTTTATTCAAAATAGGAAATTAAATTACAACAACTAACTTTAAATTGGACGGCTCCCCGAGGCTCAATCCAAAATAAAGAATTTTGTTAATAATTTAAAACCAATTCGAATTTAATTGTCAATTAATAATCCATAAATTTGTCTAGACTTTCTTGAAAGAAAGTGCCCAAAATTACGAGATTTCATAATAGGTTTTCAGAATAATTGTAAGTTTCTGGTACAAAGAAAACTTACATATTTCCAAAATTGGAAAATTTCCAAAATAGGAAATTTTCAAAATTGGAAAGTTTCCAAAAATGGGAAGTTTTCACAATTATCATAAAATTTCAGAAACTAGGATATTTCAAAAGTTTGCGAAATTTCATGAGGATTTCCAAACTTTGAAATTCCTAAATCTAAAATTTATCATAATTGGAAAGTTTCCATAATTGGAAAATTTTCCAAAATTGAGATCATGACAAAGTTTTCCGCCAAACAATTATATGATTATGTCGAACACTAACCGGCTCTAATACCACTGTTGGGACCGGGTGCATGTTGACATGGATACGGGTTCGTAATTTAAAAATTTAATTACGTGCAGCGGAAGGTTTAGCATAAATAATTTCTCAAATTATTTTAACCGCGTATCTAGCATGCAACCTTATGTTGTGGAGACATGATCATACATTTAAAATTTTGCTGAAAGTAAACTAATTTACTTAATACCTCGCGTAACTCGTAGAAAGGGACGAGATCCAACCGTAGCGTCCCTTGGAAGCTCCGCCTCTATTCGCGTCCACGCCGAGTTTTCTTCGGGATGACTTCGCAAAGCCACGAGTTTCGTGCCGACAAGAACTACTAGATCTCCAAAGGCACGACAAGAATACTAAGAGAGAGATGAAAAACTAACCACCAAACGAAGAACGGAATCAAGATTCCGGGAGGAAGGAAGGAGTCGCGCCCGCTTCTTCTTCTTCTTCGGCTTCTTCTTGGTGGTGGAAGCTCACGGCAATGGGGGAGGGCTCTAGGGCCGGCGGCACTAGAAGAGGGAGAGGGAGAGAAGGAGAGGGAGAGAGGCTAGGCAAGAATCCTTGATCTCTTGGATTAATTTCCAAGCCTTGCCTTGGTACCTTTATATAGTAGCCTCTTAATCGCCAAGTCTCCTCTTAACGGAATAAATTTTTCATAAGAAATTTATCTTATAAATTTTTCTATGAATTATTCCGTTATGCCAAGTTTTTATTATAACTTAATTTATAATAAAAACAACCATGTCTCCCCTTTTATTATGGAAAGAAATTTCTTTATATAAATTTCTTTATCATGGTAAATCAATCCATTATTGATTTTATAAAATAAAATAAACCAATCCATGGTTCATTTTAATTTCCATGAAAAATAAATCCCTTTATATAAATTTCTTTATATAAATTTCTTGTCACCAGCTACGATTTGGCATTCGTGTCACCAGTGGTCAGGTGAAACACCTGTGCAAGGAGTATGATCAAATTGGCACCCGCCAATTATCCTTGGCAGGGATTGAGTTTAGACAGGGGCATTTGCTTGGAGTGAGCATCCAGAGGCCGCCGATGCAGATGAGGAGCCCGCCGAGCCGGTCACACGTGCAGAGATCACCCAGCTCCAGGAGGATGTTCACGTCATCCGCGAGGACATTCACAGATGCCAGCAGACGGAGTAGAGGCTTGAAGCAAAAATTGATAGGATGACCAGCCTCCAAGATGAGATGTACGAGTTGATGCAGCAATGGCATCTTGCCTATCAGGCTCCGCCTCCTCCTCCTCCTCCTCCTCCCTCTGGTGGTGATGATCACATGTACTTCTGACCAGTGGATGCAGCTATTGAGTGTGATTCTAGTGTTGAGAGTTGTTTTGTCTTGATGATTTCTTATACCTCTCAAACGCTTTATATTCTGATGTCTGTATTTGGATGTTTTCCAGGCTTTGTGATTTGGCCCTAGACATTATTTTAGGCCATATGTCATGGCTATGCCTATGTTTGATGCATGAACCATCTATGGATTACTTCATTGTGTAAATTTATGGCATGTGACTTATTTCATTAGTTTCTATTTGGTTTTTGTATTTTTATCATGCTCAATGATGCTTTAAATATTGCTTGAATATCTCTAAGTGTTAATGGGTGGTTCCTTTATGATCATTATATATGTCTTCATGATATGTTTGAAATTTTATAATGAGTGCTATCTAATATGGTTTGGTTGAAAATCAAGAGGGTACCATGTTTAGAAGAGATAATCATTAAAACATGAGGGGGAGCTCTTGTCAAAATGGATACATTTATATGAAAAAGGGGGAGTTAAGAATATTTTAAATGTCAATGGGAGGTGATAGAAAATGCAAAGTATAGTATATCATGAGTAGAGGTCAACCTTGATACAAAGTTTACATAATTTGAGAACTTTAGAGTTTGTACCAAAAGTCAAGCACGGTTGATACTTTTTTCATGAACCAAATTTTTCTAAGGTAGGGAATACCTTAACAACTGTGCTTGCAAAGTTTCACATTTTTCCAGATTTTCTGAAATTTTTTATTAGTTTCTGAATTTCGGCTAAAATTCTGAAATCTGTCGTATCAGTCGACTGCCCTGGGGGCAGTCGACTGGTCGTGGGTACAGAATGGGTTTGTGTGATTTCTGAAGGGTTTTTTAGAAATAGGATTAAGTTCTATTTGGCACCTAGAGTAGGGTTGCTTGGGGCAATCTTTTGCTGGTGTCAAAGGGGGAGAACTTGGGTGTTAAGTTAGGTTTGGGATGAAACATAACTTAGGCTTGGTTGTGACTTTAGAGTTAAGTTGGGAGAACTCAAGTTAAGTTAGGTTTGGGATGAAACTTAACTTAGGCTTGGTTGTTGTAACGACCCGCAAAATCCTCTCAATATTTTCTTTAAAAATATTGATCATGTCTAGATAGTTTTGAGGAACCTAGAAATACTAGTACGAACCTTAGCCTAGAAACCCATGGGTTTCTCATTTAAATTGAGAAACTAAGTACTAATGGGTCTTATATGGGCTTTCTAGTACCATGATTATTGGTGAATTTTAGGTAGAATTTGATATAAAAATAAATGGATTTTAATGGGAAATATTAACATAATTATGGGGGAATTTTTAAGGAATTTTTGAAATAATAGAAAATAAAATAAAAATAAAATAGAAAAATTAGTGCATGCACCAAGGATTGAACCTTGGACCTCTAGTACAACCATGCATGCTCTAACCAATTCACCTAGCAAGGGAGTGCTATAAGGGAATGAAGTGGATTTTTGTTAAGGCTTGGGAAAGAATGAAAAGACACTATGACTCTTCACTTACCCTCCTTAATGTGGCATAAAAGCATAAGAGAAGGAGTTACATTTCTCCTCTCTTCTTCCATCAAGCCAATTACTCTCCTCTTCTTCTTCCTCCCCTCCTAGCCGAAAATCCCAAGCCCCCTTCTCCCTTGGGAAAAGTTCACATAAGTCTCCATCTTGAAGATCTAAGGCCCTCTACAAGGATACAAGGACTAAGGAGAAGTTTAGAGACAAGGAGGTCCTCTTATTATTTTCTATTCAAAGTTTGTAAGTGAGATCAAGGAAGGTAAGACCCTTCTCACATGTGGTATGATTGTTCTTGATGCTTAACAAGATTTAGATGTTTGTTTAAGATTTAAGTTGGAGAAAAGAACATGAAGTGGAGCCTAGGGTTTCGGACAAGGCTATTGCTTGGGCTTAGGGATGATGTAAATTTTCTTTTGTATTCTTAAATGTTTCATGATGTTATGTAAGGCATAGATTATGATCTAGGGAAATTTTTGATGCCCTAAAACCCATCTAGGGTTTCGGCCACATCAACTATAGGGCTAGGGATTAATTTTAATCCCTCAAGCATGATTGGTATGTTTTGCTATGATAGACTATGGATGATAATGGAGACTTATATGAATTTTCTAGGGGGTTATTTCTCCCCTAGGGTTTCGGCCAAGCATGAATAAGGCCTTGGACTTTGGGGTTAAAACCAATTAAGGGTCCAAGTGGGTTCCTATGACATGATAAGTAAGGTATTGGAGGTTAACCATGGTTATGCAAATTTTTCTAAGGACCTATGGCCTTCTAGGGTATTCGGCCAAGTCCCTAATCTAGGGCTTGGTTGGGTTAAGTTCTCAAGAATGACATGTATGTATGCTATGTACCCTAACCATGCATGTTTTATGAATGTTATGCATGTATGCCATGCTTTAGGAATGACATGTATGTATGCTATGTACCCTAACCATGCATGTTTTATGAATGTTATGTATGTATGCCATGCTTTAGGAATGACATGTATGTATGCTATGTTTTACGAACAATATGTATGTAAGTCATGTTTTATGAATGTTATGTATGTATGCCATGCTTTAGGAATGACATGTATGTATGCTATGTTTTACGAACAATATGTATGTAAGTCATGTCTCATGAATGCTACGTATATATGCCATGCTTTATGAATGATATGTATGTATGCTATGTTTAAGAATGAAGATGATGAACGAAAATGATAACCATAGCCTAAGACAAAATGATGTAAGCATGACATATCTTATGAATTAAAATGAGGAATGATGATGAATGTTCATGCCTTTAAGGCATCATGATGTTAAGTATGAATGATGAAATGTTAAGTATGTCTATGTCATGCTAAGGGATGTGCACCTTAAGAACGCCCCGGTTCTGGACTACCGACTAAGCTGTCCACAGTTTTGGAACTACCGTAGCTGTTCCTATGATATGTCAAGCATGAATGATGAAGTATGCATATGTATTTTATTTTATGAATGGGGCTTGTATCGGACCGAAGTAAGGGTCCAAGGGATGGACACCTTAAGAACGCCCCGGTTCTGGACTACCGAAGCTGTCCACGGTTCTGGCACTACCGAGGCTATGCAACAGGGATGGGCACCTTAGGAACGCCCCGGTTCTGGGACTACCGACTATGCTGTCCTTACCCTAGTAGGTCGAGGCTAGCTACCTCGTATTTACTTAGGGATGCGCGCTATGATGTATGTATGTGGTACAAGCCGGGGACCCCAATGATGTTATGTTTATGCTAAGCATTTAAAAGTATGATTTTAAAACTAAGCATCCTTATGTAGTAAATGCATTTGACTCATGCATACATCCATGTTATGGATCGCGCCAGGGTAAGTATGTTTTATGCTTATGCTTATGCTTATATCTCATGCTATGATAAGTACGTTTCATGTTCATGTATGCCCAGAATTATGCCATGTATAAGTATGTCTCATGTTCATGTATGTTAAGATTTATGCCATGCGATGTATGTTGTAGAGCTATGGTTATGTTAGGAATCATGCTATGTAGTTGTTCATATGCTTATGACTTATGCCATGACTATGCTTATGTTTATGTTCAGAGTTATGCTTATGTTATGTTAAGAACCATGCTATGCTTATGTTATGTTAAGAACCATGCTATGCTTATGTTATGTTAAGAACCCTGCTATGCTTATTTACGTTAAGAACCATGCTATGCTTATGTTATGTTAAGAACCATGCTATGCTTATGTTATGTTAAGAACCATGTTATATGCTTATGTTATGTTAAAGAATGCCATGTTATATGCTTACGTTCATGTTAAGAATTATGCAATGATAATTATGTTATGCTATGTTGAATGTTTCATATGTTCATGTATGATATGAGGTATGGTTTTTGTGAGTAGGAAAGGGTCTTACTAAGCCTATGTGCTTATAGTCTTATGTTTCTCGTACCGCAGATCAAGTACGAGGTCTTCAACTAAGGGAAGCAGCAGGAAGGGCAAGTGTGTGTGTGTGGCAATGACTTGGCAAAAGAAAAGAAAAGATCCTATGTCTTACTCCCTTTATATGATGACCATGCAAACATGTTTAAGAATGATGCTACATGATTAAGAATGATGCTAAGTTTACCATGTCACTATGTCTAAGAATGATACCCAAGAAGGTGTCAACATGATTTAAGTTATAAGTGCACGGTCTAAACGCATGTGGATAATGTTTAAAATTATTCCGCTGCATTTAGAAGTCCATATGCGTATATGTATGTCACGTAGCGCCGCCGTAAGGCTGTAGAAATGGGCGGGCGTTACAGGTTGGTATCAGAGCAGGTTGCCATCTCACGACACACACATTAAGCCTCCTTCCTGCAGCTTCCAAGTAAGTACCTCTATGTATACCTTATGCTCTTTTATGATTTTAGAATATGCAAGTATGGATGATACCTTATAATTTTAGAATATGCAAGTATGGACGATACCTTATGATTTTAGAATATGCAAGTATGGATGATACCTTATGATTTTAGAATATACAAGTATGGATGATACCTTATGATTTTAGAATATGCAAGTATAGACGATACCTTATGATTTTAGAATATGCAAGTAGGGATGATACCTTATGATTTTAGAATATGCAAGTATGGATGATACCTTATGATTCAAGAATATGTAAGTATGGATGATATTTTATGATTCTAGAATATGCAAGTATGAAGGATATATTTTAGGATAGCAAGTACTTTTAGGTTATGTAAGGTGAACGATACTTTACCTCATTTTTAGGAAATTCAAATACTTTAGAATTTGATATGCGGGTAGGAATAGCAATAACTTATATTAGCCAATCTTGTCTTTTATGAAGAAAAGCATGGCTAGAAGATAGAGTAACAGAATTAATGAGACTACCAAGACTAAAACTGTAAGAGAAAAGAATTTGAGATTAGGTTTATAATTGCGAGAGAATACCGTATTTAATATGTGGAGGATGAACAACTATGAAGTGGTAGTAAGAAGCTGTGAGTATCTAGAAGAGCAGCAAGACAGAGTACTAATAAAGCGAAGAGCGCGATTGATATAGAAGAGTTATATTATATACTGGATAATATTATTTATCACTTGATAGATTGTGTGGTAGTTAGAGTAGATAGGGAAAGAGCAGAGAAAAGTATAGTTTACATGTAAATTGAAAAAAAAAATTATGGTGTTGGGTTGATAAAAAGTAAAGAGATTAGCATGTTATATTTAGTTTAAACTAAATAGTAAAATCCTGGATACAAGTGTTTCGAGTTAGCTTTTAGGTTAGCATAGATTATTAGTCAAAGACTAGTTATCTGGTTATGGGTTTAAATATAGTATTTCATAAATTTAATTGAGAAATTTTAGTATAATTAATGGAGACTGTATGCATTATAGGTTAGTTAGTTAAAACAAAGTAAGTAGCTCAAATAACTAGAATAGGAAGTAATATGATAAGCGATACATGAGTTTATGTACTCTAAGAAGTTATGTTACATAGAAACGAATATACTATTAAAATAGATAATAAAAGAACTAAGATTAATAAAGTAAGAACAATTCTCGAAAAAAGGGGTGACGAGATTCAAGTAGAAAGGAAGAAGAGTTGTACTTATATAAAGCTGTAATTATGTTGTCAAGGAGTAGATTTGAAGTATGATACTGAATGTAATATAAGAGAATCATATAATAATAATTGTAATTCTCGTTTAGTTTAATACAGATAAAAGATGTATGTGAGAAGCAGAGATATTGAAATTAGTGATAATTGAGAAGAGCTTCGGAGTAATAAGTTGGTGCATAGATGATAAACTTGTGCATAGTAAGTGGAAGTTAGAGTCTTGTTTGAAGTAGCAAATGAAATTAACCAAGAATACGTTAAATTATGTTCTTCCGGGTGCAGCTTAATAGTAGACAAAATTATGACAATAAGTAATAGAAACAATGATAAACAAGTAGAGCTAGAGAGAGAAAAAAAAACAACAACAAATTGCAAGAGAATCCATGTAGATCGTTGTCAAGCTACTAAGATTTGCTATAACGTGTATGGAAAAATGATGTTTGAGATGAAATCATAGTTATGTATTGGAAGCACCTAAATATAGAGATGTAGAAAAAACGAATAAAATGATATGATATCACGAAGAGTAGAAGCAGTTAGTATGGTACTTAGAAATCGTAGAGATGTAGAAATTTTGATCTAAGAGTTGCATAACTACAAGACAAGAAGTTAAGGAACAAGGAGGTACCCCTAGTCAAGGTTCTATGGCAAAGACAAAAGTTCGAGGAAGCTACCTGGGAACGCGAGGACGAGATGAGACGCAAGTACCCGGAGCTATTTTAAGTTCGAGGACGAACTTTCAAGAGGTATGGGAGATTGTAACGACCCGCAAAATTCTCTCAATATTTTCTTTAAAAAGATTGATCATGTCTAGATAGTTTTGAGGAACCTAGAGATACTAGTACGAACCTTAGCCTAGAAACCCATGGGTTTCTCATTTAAATTGAGAAACTAAGTACTAATGGCCCTTATATGGGCTTTCTAGTACCATGATTATTGGTGGATTTTAGGTAGAATTTGATATAAAAATAAATGGATTTTAATGGGAAATATTAACATAATTATGGGGGAATTTTTAAGGAATTTTCGAAATAATAGAAAATAAAATAAAAATAAAATAGAAAAATTAGTGCATGCACCAAGGATTGAACCTTGGACCTCTAGTACAACCATGCATGCTCTAACCAATTCACCTAGCAAGGGAGTGCTATGAGAGAAAGAAGTGAATTTTTGTTAAGTCTTGGGAAAGAATGAAGAGACACCATGACTCTTCACTTACCCTCCTTAATGTGGCATAAAAGCATAAGAGAAGGAGTTATATTTCTCCTCTCTTCTTCCATCAAGCCAATTACTCTCCTCTTCTTCTTCCTCCCCTCCTAGCCGAAAATCCCAAGCCCCCTTCTCCCTTGGGAAAAGTTCACATAAGCCTCCATCTTGAAGATCTAAGGCCCTATACAAGGATACAAGGACTAAGGAGAAGTTTAGAGACAAGGAGGTCTTCTTATTATTTTCTATTCAAAGTTTGTAAGCGAGATCAAGGAAGGTAAGACCCTTCTCACCTATGGTATGATTGTTCTTGATGCTTAACAAGATTTAGATGTTTGTTTAAGATTTAAGTTGGAGAAAAGAACATGAAGTGGAGCCTAGGGTTTCGGCCAAGGCTATTGCTTGGGCTTAGGGATGATGTAAATTTTCTTTTATGCTCTTAAATGTTTCATGATGTTATGTAAGGCATAGATTATGATCTAGGAAAATTTTTGATGCCCTAAAACCCATCTAGGGTTTCGGCCACATCAACTATAGGGCTAGGGATTAATTTTAATCCCTCAAGCATGATTGGTATGTTTTGCTATGATAGACTATGGATGATAATGGAGACTTATATGAATTTTCTAGGGGGTTATTTCTCCCCTAGGGTTTCGGCCAAGCATGAATAAGGCCTTGGACTTTGGGGTTAAAACCAATTAAGGGTCCAAGTGGGTTCCTATGACATGATAAGTAAGGTATTGGAGGTTAACCATGGTTATGCAAATTTTTCTAAGGACCTATGGCCTTCTAGGGTTTTCGACCAAGTCCCTAATCTAGGGCTTGGTTGGGTTAAGTTCTCAAGAATGACATGTATGTATGCTATGTACCCTAACCATGCATGTTTTATGAATGTTATGAATGTATGCCATGCTTTAGGAATGACATGTATGTATGCTATGTACCCTAACCATGCATGTTTTATGAATGTAGACATGTATGTATGCTATGTACCCTAACCATGCATGTTTTATGAATGTTATGTATGTATGCCATGCTTTAGGAATGACATGTATGTATGCTATGTTTTACGAACAATATGTATGTAAGTCATGTTTTATGAATGTTATGTATGTATGCCATGCTTTAGGAATGACATGTATGTATGCTATGTTTTACGAACAATATGTATATAAGTCATGTCTCATGAATGTTACGTATGTATGCCATGCTTTATGAATGATATGTATGTATGCTATGTTTAAGAATGAAGATGATGAACGAAAATGATAACCATGGCCTAAGACAAAATGATGTAAGCATGACATATCTTATGAATGAAAATGAGGAATGATGATGAATGTTCATGCCTTTAAGGCATCATGATGTTAAGTATGAATGATGAAATGTTAAGTATGTCTATGTCATGCTAAGGGATGGGCACCTTAAGAATGCCCCGGTTCTGGACTACCGACTAAGCTGTCCACGATTTTGGAACTACCGTAGCTGTTCCTATGATATGTCAAGCATGAATGATGAAGTATGCATATGTATTTTATTTTATGAATGGGGCTTGTACCGGACCGAAGTAAGGGTCCAAGGGATGGGCACCTTAAGAACGCCCCGGTTCTGGACTACCGAAGCTGTCCACGGTTCTGGCACTACCGAAGCTATGCAACAGGGATGGGTACCTTAGGAACGCCCCGGTTCTGGGACTACCGACTATGCTGTCCTTACCCTAGTAGGTCGAGGCTAGCTACCTCGTATTTACTTAGGGATGCGCGCTATGATGTATGTATGTGGTACAAGCCGGGGACCCCAATGATGTTATGTTTATGCTAAGCATTTAAAAGTATGATTTTAAAACTAAGCATCCTTATGTAATAAATGCATTTGACTCATGCATACATCCATGTTATGCATCGCGCCAGGGTAAGTATGTTTTATGCTTATGCTTATGCTTATATCTCATGCTATGATAAGTACGTTTCATGTTATTGTATGCCCAGAATTATGCCATGTATAAGTATGTCTCATGTTCATGTATGTTAAGATTTATGCCATGCGAAGTATCTTGTAGATCTATGGTTATGTTAGGAATCATGCTATGTAGTTGTTCATATGCTTATGACTTATGCCATGACTATGCTTATGTTTATGTTCAGAGTTATGCTTATGTTATGTTAAGAACCATGCTATGCTTATGTTATGTTAAGAACCATGCTATGCTTATGTTATGTTAAGAACCCTGCTATGCTTATGTTACGTTAAGAACCATGCTATGCTTATGTTATGTTAAGGACCATGCTATGCTTATGTTATGTTAAGGACCATGCTATGCTTATGTTATGTTAAGAACCCTGCTATGCTTATGTTACGTTAAGAACCATGCTATGCTTATGTTATGTTAAGAACCATGCTATGCTTATGTTATGTTAAGAACCATGTTATATGCTTATGTTATGTTAAAGAATGCCATGTTATATGCTTACGTTCATGTTAAGAATTATGCAATGATAATTATGTTATGCTATGTTGAATGTTTCATATGTTCATGTATGATATGAGGTATGGTTTTTGTGAGTAGGAAAGGGTCTTACTAAGCCTATGTACTTATAGTCTTATGTTTCTCGTATCGCAGATCAAGTATGAGGTCTCAGCTAAGGGAAGCAGCAGGAAGGGCAAGTGTGTGTGTGTGTGCGGCAATGACTGGCAAAAGAAAAGAAAAGATCCTATGTCTTACTCCCTTTATATGATGACCATGCAAACATGTTTAAGAATGATGCTACATGATTATGAATGATGCTAAGTTTACCATGTCACTATGTCTAAGAATGATACCCAAGAAGGTGTCAACATGATTTAAGTTATAAGTGCACGGTCTAAACGCATGTGGATAATGTTTAAAATTATTCCGCTGCATTAAGAAGTCCATATGCGTATATGTATGTCACGTAGCGCCGCCGTAAGGCTGTAGAAATGGGCGGGCGTTACAGTTGTGACTTTAGAGTTAAGTTGGGAGAACTTAATTCTAACTTGGGATTAGCAATAAGAGTTGAAATTTGGGAGAAAGCATAGGTTAAGGTGGCGGTTGCCTCTTGTGTGATATGCTTGAATTTCAATTGTTTTTGTGCTATTATTATTGATATATGTTTACCTAACTTAACATATTGCCACACATCAAAAAGGGGGAGATTGTTGGGGCAATCGACCCTGAGATGATCTGGAGGATCATGATTTTTTGATGAGTGGGCAATATGGTTAAGTTAGGGTTTGTGTTGTTCTCACATGTGTACATGAGCGTGCAGGTGTACAGGTACGCATGGACTTGGTTGACGTCTTCAGGTGAAGGATGGCATGGAGGTAAGCTGGAGGCTTGCGTGCGCATCTGAGGGACCATTGGTTAGCAGGGATGATGAGCCAAGGGACGCGGACTTCAAGGCGTACGTGAAGGGTGGCATGGAGGCAAGCTGGAGGCTTGCGTGCGCATCCGAGGGACGAGGGCCGAAGATGAAGAGGGCGTGAAGGCAACAGTCAAGGCTGCTGGTGAAGAGTTAACTGAGTAGGTGAGGGTTTGAGTGCGAGAGAGACTTGTACTCGGGAGTGAAACCCTAGGCTTAGGTGTGTACCAGTCGACTGGCCCATGGGCAGTCGACTGGTGGTGACTGGACCAGCCTGGCAGATTTGAACGTTGTACTGTAACAGTCAAATCTGAGTGGGACCAGTCGACTGCCCCAGGGGAAGTCGACTGGTAGCGGCTGTTTCAGATTCGAACCCTATTTAAAGGGGCTCGTTTCCTACTATCTTTCTTGACGAAACCTGCTTGGATAAAGCCGGTTAGTAGTCTATTGTGTTCACAAAGCGTCCGAGGTGTTGTGGTGAGGTTTCTCCACCCACAAGGAGCGACACATGATAGTCGGAGGCTATCCGGGGAGTGATCCACCGACGGATTCTTGGATTAGTCACCCGACCGGGGTGGATAGTGTTGGTGCAGAAAGCACCCAAGTCAAACCTGTGTTTTGATAATGGCAACAGAGTTCAAAAGTTAAGTCTTACTTGTTATCTAACATGTCACTCTAGTGTGCAGGGTAAAAAACCCTAGCGAAGGAATGCTAGGCACTGGCGAAGGAATGCCAGGGTAAAAAGCCCTAGCGAAGGACTGCTAGGCACTGGCGAAGGAATGCCAGGGTGAAGGACAGCTTGGGACTGAAGCCCTAGCGAAGGAATGCTAGGCACTGGGCGAAGGACAGCTCGGTATCGAAGACCTGGCAAAGGACCGCCAGACCAAAGTCCAACCAGAGGAACGGTTGCCATCAGGTAAATTCTCCCGAGAGGAGTAGGTGAGGATGCGTTCCCCGTCGAGGGAACAGTAGGCATCGGTTCGTCCTAGGGTTCCATTTTGGAGACCCAAAGTCAGAACAAAGACAGCTAAGGCTGTATAAAAATTAATATGTTACTACTTTTTGAACTAACCCTGGATGCAGGATCGAAGGACTGAGTGTCTGCAGCTCAGAGAGCCTCAAAGGAGTGAGGCAGAAGCTGAGCAGGGCGCCCCGGATATTTTGGGCGCCCCCAAGGTGAAGACCAACCAGCAGGAGCAAATTCTGCTTCGACAACTGACTGTCGGGGCGCCCCGGATGCTCCGGGCGCCCCCATCGCTCCGGGCACCCCGCATGCTGCGGGCGCCCCCAGCGCCAACTACCGAAGCAGCTCCCCTCGAAGCCAACAGATGAAAGTTTGACCCGGTCAATACGGGCTCCCCGAGCGCTCCGGGAGCCCCGGTCAAAGTTGATCCCGAATGTAAAGGGATCAGAAGCTGACCGAGCAATTATCGGATCAACTGACACGTGGGGGGGGGGGGGCGCCCCCGACGATCTGGGCGCCCCCAGGGCTATATAAAGGGCCCTCGACCCCAAGGCTCAGGGCAACACTTGATTCAACGCTTCTACGCTCTTCTGCTCTCGCGCCTCGCTCCGGAAACCTCCCAACTCGAGCCGACGACGTCCTGCTGCTCCGAAAAAAGAAAGAAAACCTACATCGGACGTCGGTAAAAGAAGAGCTTTTTGTTTTAAAAGTTTAACTTGCTACATTTGTAATTCAATACTGTAAACTGTTATTGCGCGATTATAGTATTGCCCGCAGTAAACGGTCAACGACCGTGGGCCTTGGAGTAGGAGTCGACCTAGGCTCCGAACCAAGTAAAAATCTCTGTGTTTGCGTGTTTTGTTTTAATCTTCCGCTATGCAATTTCTCTATCTCAAATCCGAACGCTTTCCGATATTCACCCCCTCTATCGGTTCTCTCGATCCAATAAGTGGTATCAGAGCGGGGAAGTTCAAATTTGGTGCAACCACCAGTTTGAAAATTTTTCAGATTTTTAATTTTATTTCTTTCTCTCGTTCGAATATCTTCTAATATACTTTTCGTTCGAATTTTTTCGTTAATCGAGGTTGGTGCAACACTTCTCGATATTTTATTTTCCTTATCCCGCACTACTAATCCAAGACCAAGTCTTGGAATTTTTTTTTGTTAGTTATTTTTTTTCAGATTAAATGGGCATGCAAGAAGGATTCAGCACCGCCAGACCTCCATTTTTCAGTGGAGAAGACTTTTCCTACTGGAAAAGTCGAATGGAGGTCCACCTGAAAACTCAGGTGGACATGTGGATAATCATCCAGTCCGGACTGGAGATTCCAAAGAACGCTGAAGGAGTACCGCAAACCTACTCAGAATGGGACAACACTCTGAAGCGCAAAATTGAAGCTGATGCAAAGGCGACTCAGACCCTTCAATGCGGCTTAACAAAGGAGGAGCTGAACCGGGTGGGCCCCTTCAACAGTGCCAAGGAGCTGTGGGTAAAACTGATCGAGCTGCACGAAGGAACATCAGACACTCGGATCAGTAAGAGAGATCTGCTCCTGAACAAATTGTATACCATCAAGATGGCCGACAACGAAACAGTAGCCCAGCTTCACGCACGAATCCAAGAATTGATGAACGGTCTTCACGCTATAGGTCACAAGGTCGAAAACCGTGACCTAATAAGGTATGCTTTAAATGCTATCCCTAGAAACACCTTGTGGGCATCTATGGTAGATGCATACAAGGTTTCAAGGGATCTCTAAAAAATTAAACTAGATTAATTATTTTCCGAATTAGAACTTCATGAACAGACTAATTGCAATATGGCCGAGAAAGGTATTGCCTTTGTGCAGGAAAAACTGGAAGGACAACAAAGAAAAAGCCACAACCTGAACCCGAGTCTAACTCAGACTCAGACTCAGAAGACGAAGAAGGAGATCGACCGAAACTGGTCCGATTGACCCGAAGCTACTATAAAGAATTAAAGAACCAAACCAACAGAAGGAAGGCCAACCAAAGAAAGGACGAACTAGCTGAACCCACAAATGACAAAAACAAGCCCAACGTGACCTGCTACGAGTGCAAGAAGAAGGGCCACTACAAGACGGAGTGTCCAAACCTAAAGGAGACCAAGAAGACAAGAAGAAAGAAAGCACTCCAAGCAACCTGGGACGAATCTTCCTCAGAAGAAGAAGAAGAAGCACCCCAGTCAAACCTACTAGCCCTGACCGCCTCAGAAGAAGTCGAGACCGAGTCAGAATCTGAACAAGACGACGACAGACTAACCTTTTCAGAAGAAGGCAAAATCAAGGTAAGTGGTTTCAATAGAAGTCAGTTAAATGAACTTATTTCGTATCTTTCTCGAGGCGAAAGCCAAACTCCGAGTCGAATCCCTCCGACAGGAAGTAAAACTCCTGAAAGAGGGAGTTGACTCTAAATCCTTAACCGAGAAAGTTCAAGAAGGAACTCCTACTCAAGTTGAAAAACTTGAGAAAGAGAATTCCTCCCTGAAAACTCAGGTTAAGGATCTTAGAGCTGCCTTAGAACGATTCACTTCTGGTTCCAAGGGTCTTGACATGATTCTTGGAAAACAGAAGTCCGTTTTAAATCGATCCGAACTTGGCTATAGAACCAAATCCCTTACAAAGATCTTACATTGCTGTACTGAATCAGTCCAGAAGTAAAGTTCAGGCATGGGTACCTAAACTGTACCTGAACAAACCAACTGGATCAAATCAGTATTGGATCCCCAAGGACAAGATTCACATCTTGCCTAATCATTACCGTGGCTTCAGTCCAGGGGGAGCCAAATTAAAAACTATATTTATTAAATAGAATTTAATTCTTGCAATTTGCCTGATTGATTGTTTACTTAAATTTCTACAATTTACCATGCTTAGACTTAGGAATGGTTAGTATAAGGACTGAACAAACTTAACTGAAATTTGAAAACATAGTATTGGGTGGAGGTGAGATGATAGTACGTTAGGGAAACCAATTCTAATAAGATCAAGTTTACTTGGTCTCTTTAGACTGGTGAAACTAGCCGAAGCTACCGATCCAAAATCCAAACTAGTTAGACCAGAACTTTTTCAAAGATTAATTTTGAAAATGAAATTTCATTAAACGGCTTTGTCAAGGAAAGGGTTGATGATCCAATAAGACTACGGCCAAAGAAGGCCTAGTGCCTCGCCAAGACCTAGAAGCCAATTTTTGAATTTCAAATTCAGATTATTCTTTGTCAAATTCAAATCTAACACAAATTTTTAGTTAAGTATAGATTCAAACATTTTCTTTCAAAATAAACTTAACTGTTTTCAAAAATTAATTTAAGGCTTTCAAAATAAATTAACTTTTTTAAAATAATATTACTTATCAAAATCTGTCTCACAAAACCTATAAGACTAACGTGATTGAAAAACCTAGATTGGGTGAGACAGAAAAATTAAACTCAATTGTAATTCCTGTAAATACCTATAGCACAAAACATAGTCAAACCATGGTCAACATGGTCAAACCATGGTCAACACAGTCAAACCAGGGTCAACATTGTCAAACCACAGTCAAAGTAGTCAAATCAATTCAAACTATGGTCAAACCGATTAAACCTTGGTCAAACGATGACAAGACATAAAATTTGTCTTTTTCTATACTGACCCGGGCGCCCGGAGCACTCCGGGCGCCCCCATCCAGCTGCAGTCTCTGCCTTTTGGCAGAGACCATTGACCCGGGCACCCGGGAGCTCCCGAGCGCCCCCATTGAAATGCCTATATAAGGGCATCCGAACCTCCTCCTCTTCCCACACCAAAAACCAACTTCCTTCCTCACTTCCTTCCTTCCAAAAAGATCAAGTGACACTTGTGCTTCCCAAATCTCACCATGCCTCTCCGGTATGATTTATCTTATGCATTTAAAATTACTTTTAAATTCTTTAATGCATTTAGAATCATTCTTTTCTTATACCTCTTAACTTAGAAGACGCCGAGCAAACCAAGCAAACCCCGGTGCCGAACCAAGTTCCGACCCTAGGTTCCCCACTCTAGAATTATGTAATAAGTTTGCTCAAACCATTTACAAGCCTATTAAGACAAGCTATCTTAATAGACATTTCTTTACCCAATCATGCCCCGTAGACATGAATATTATAAACTTCTATCAATTAGATAATCGTGTCTTCTGCACTCATACCATTAATGAATCCTTATGTGCAGAATTCTACAATAACATAGTTCGACAAGATAATCTCATGTTTAACACTACTGTTCAAGGGATACCCCTGTCTATCACCCCTACTTTGCTGAACCGATTCCTTGGACTACGACCCTCCCAGTCCACATTTTGCTGCTATCCACCTAGGAATCCTCCATTTGATCCTCCCTATTCCCACATTACCTTAGACACTATCCACTCCTACTTCTATAGGGAAGCCAGACTCCCTGCAAATAGACGATTCCAAGCCGTTGATCTTCAGGCACAGGACTATGCCCTGTACAGAGTCCTGGTCCGCTGTATCTTACCACTCTCCACTAGAGATCTCGGGACCCTTTCATGCCTTCCTTCTGTATGCCCTAGTCCATCACCTTGACATTGGACTACACATGTTTCATACTATTCTGCATGCGTCCAGTGTTACGACCCAGGGACGAGTGCGCACTCCATTCTGCCACATCATCACCTCCCTCCTTCATCACCACGGTCGTGACATTACCATGGGTGAAATAATCGCTATGACCGACTTTGATGAAATAGGATTTAGGAACTTCTCGTTAGCGGGTCTAGAGGTATCGGCCACCGAGGTTCTGAGTTGGAGACGACAGCAGGCCGGGGCCCCGATCAACTCAGACGAGGAGGTTGAAGTCGACGTCGGGGATCTGGCAGCAGCAGCTCGAGCACACATAGACGAGCCTCCACCACCGACCCTCGACCAGCGCCTCACACAGATACAGACGGAGATCCACAGTCTCCGAGAGGAGGTCGAGGCCTATCACATCGAGCAGATGGACGCTCGTAGAGCCGATCAAGAAGTGGCTGATGCACAATACATTGAGATGATGGCACGATTCGATTCATGGCAGCCCGACCCATCTGACCACCGTGGCCCTTCTTCATAGTTAGACTATTTCTGCATTGTACTAAGTAACCAAAACATGACTTATGTTTGACGCTACTGTACCTCTGTTTGACTTGTTAACCTATTCTGTTTGACTACTTATTTAACTTGAGTATCTGATCTTGGATTGTGCTTAGTAGAATAGGCTTAGTCAACTAATGGTTCTCTTACTTAAAATCAGTTTTTTTGCCTTTTAAATGGTTTTCAAAATCTGTGTTCATTCAGTCTTGAAAAACTTTTCAAAATAATTTTTTTTTTGGTTTTATTTTTCAAAACTACCCCCTTTCAAAACTAGGGCTTTTTTCGCAAATGGACTTAACCTAGGCCCTAACCCTAGAACTGCATGCACCTATAGATTTAGAAGCCAGCATCTCACAAGCACCTTAGGGTACTTTTGATTGATAACCTAGAAAGGGTTGAGATGCTTAGGTCTTTGCCTTAATTCAAGATGCTTTAAGTCAGTGCATCTGCAGTAATTAGGGCACTAAATACAACTTACACAGCAATCAAGTTAAGTGTCAAGTTTAGAAAATCTAACTTGAACAGAAACACTTAACTTAACTAACCCTAGCGAAAACTACTGCTTATAACAGTTAGTAAGTAGCTAAATGGGTTAGACAGGTCCCTACAAGAGAAAATTAACTGATTTGGTTTAAGTCTTATCATTAATTGGTTCAGTACAACAAAATCATGCAAATATTTTCCTTTATGAAATTTATTTCTGTTATGCAATTTAATTCCTGCTATATTTATCTATTTTTTTGATATATGGCAAAGGGGGAGAGATAGAAAAGGAGAGAGTTTAAAATTTTCTAGCTCAAAATTTCTTCAAAAACTCTATCCTTTATTCAAAAAGTATCAAGTTTCAAATAAAGTACTTAAGCTTTTCAAAAATTTTCTAAGTACTTAAGTTTTTCAAAAATTTCTAAGTACTTAAGCTTCTCAAAAATTTACTAAAGTTTTTCAAATCTTACTAAGTACTTAAGTTCTTTTTAAAAATCTTACTAAGTACTTAAGTTAAAGCTTTCAAAGACTTTTGAGTACTTTAAAACTTAAGGCTTCAAAATTTTTTAAGTACTCTAAACTCATGCTTCCAAAAACTCTTCTATGTACTTTTAAAAATTAAGTTGTCAAAAGATTTCCAAGTACCTAAACTTAAGTTTTCAAAAGTGCAAAAATCATTTTTGAAAATATAAAAGCCTTCTGTTGAAAATAACTCTAAGTAAAAAAAATTTTCCTTAAACTTAGAACCCCACGAATTTTTGAAAAATCTAGGGGGAGAGTCCTTCCAGGGGGAGGGTGATGGACCCGATTTAGCTAAGTTAAAGTTGTCACGGATGTGGGTTCATCAGAATTTAGAATTTATAAATGTGCTGGAAACCCTTTTTGCAATCAAAATATGAAAACGTAGTAAAGGGGTCACAGGTCGTATTTTTCCTCGGGACTAGTTGATGTTGAGTGATTCGTGCTTGTATTTATGTGTCGTTTGTGAATTTGGGTTTCGAATGTGATTTGGGTTTGGGTTGCAATTCGGAAATGAAATTGCAATGAAAATAAAGGCACTCAACTAGATGAGCCAAATAAAGTAAGTGCCACTAAGAAACTCAACTAATAGAACTAAATGAACCAAGGTAACTTAACGGAAGTTGCAAAACAGATCTGATAGCACATCCAAATCAAATGCAAAGCTATCTAAAAACAGTCCAATACAAAACCAATACAAAGCAGTGCTGAACTTATCTTGATACATCCTGCAGAAAATTTCAGCAAACTTGGCACGCAAAGGATAAGAAAACTATATACCAATTTGACTCTAAACGCAGGGAATGGGCTGATCAAATTGAGACTGATACTAGCATTAAATTAAGTGGAATGCAGATACGAGCTGATGCAATGGTTTACTAGCTAGCAACATCTCTGTGGACTGAAATCAAAATGCAAACTCAGCTGAAGAAATGCAGAAATGCAGAATTGTCTTGCAAAATTCAGAACTGATTGGATGCTAAAACCAAATAAGACCACTAAATTCGAATGCAATAGAGTTCCAACTCAGATATTACTGATAAAAACTTCAGCCTATCCAAACTAAAACAATGCAGAAATGTGATTGAAACTCAATGCGAACTGATCAGCAGGCTGTGGAAAACAATTGCAGCTACTGATGGAATTGCAGAATTCAGAAATGGAATGCAGAGGGAAAATCCAGCAAACAATGCTCTCTTGATACACAATTTCAGAAACTGATACTTGAGAGATATTTGATGGATTGGAGAAATTGAAATTGGATGGCAGAATTGGAAACCGAAATGCAGAAAATAGAATTGGAATGCAGCATTTGCAGGAAATGCAGAAATATCAAACTGATCAAAATTCAGAAATGAAGCTAGAGGAGAAACAACTTAAATCAACTAAACTAACACACTAGATGTGAAATACACTAAAGAGTTCAACACTAAGTGAATTCGCAGCATGAGAAAACTGATACGCAGCTGAAAAACAGGGAAAAGCTGATACAAACTGATACGCAAGCTGAAAACAGGAAATAAACTAAATTAAATTCAATTGATCACTAAACAAGCAATCTGACTAACAACTTGAAGCATTGAAACACTAATTAGCGTTGGAACAATTCAGTAAACGAAGTTAACTAATCTGAAACAAAAACAAACTGTAAATGAAGTGGCAGAATTCAGAAATGAAGTTACAACTGAAACATAAAAAATTAACTACAAAAACTAATCCTCAACCCTTCCCGAGCTCAAGATCTTCTTGGTCGTCAAGCAAGAGCTGGCCTCGAACCCCTAAGCACAGCAAATCAGTGGAAAACAGATTGGATTGATGAACTCTGCTCAAACTACACGCGGCTGGAATTTTCCAGTCCAATCTCTTCTATCTCGATGGATGGGCTGCGATGATGATTTGAGACTCATCTAAGCTCACCTGAGAACCCCTACAAGCAGCTCAAATGGTCGGAAATGGCTTGTGGACGAGAATCAAGCCATTGGTAGCAGAGATGCCGAAACCCTCAAACAGCCCTGCTCCGACGCAAATTGAGCTGAAATCATCCAACAAAACTATCCTCCAACGATCCAGATCTTGTTCCAAACGAAGAATTGAGGTGGTCGCGCCTCGGATTGAAGAAAAATTGAAGAACAAAGGAAGAACTAAGCTGAAAACGCGAAGAAGAAAACACTGTGCGGCGAAGACGCGACAAGGCTAAGCTGCGGGTGACTTTTCCTTAAGTAATTAGCATTGGACGGCTCAGATTGATTTGAGGAAATCCAACGGCTGAACTTGCTCTGATTTGAGCCAAACTTTGTGAATGTTGATCAGAGGTCAGGATCTGCCTCGTGGTAGCTCGGATCCTCCAGATTTGCAAAGGGTGGTCCAGATCAACCTAATCTTTGAATGGATGATCTAGAGCCCTCCGAGCTTGATCCAACGGTTGAATGAGCTCTGATTGGGTTGAAACCTTCAGATCATGATCAGAGTGCTTGATCAACCATAACCCTAGCTCGGATTGCTTCAGATGGACCCGGATGGCTCAGATCTAGCCGCTTTTGAATCGGACGATCCGGATTAATCCGAAGCTTGATAACTCGATCCGGGTCCACTTCCGACTCAAGTTTGACCCAGTATGTCCTAGGTCCAAGAACCTTTCATGCCTACAAAAATAGATCAAAAATTTAGTAGCCAAATAATCCAATTTTGTGCAAATTTACAATTAAGTCCAAAATAAGAGGAAGTTCTAAAACCTAGGGTAAAATCATAATTAAGCAAGTAAAACATAGGTCAAACATGGATTTTAGCAATTAAAATAATAAACAAAATGGTACTTATCAGAGGGAACAAAATGTTTTTACATGCTTTGATTAAACTTAACTTTTTGAACTAGGGTTGCCATAAATCAAAAAGGGGGAGATTGTTGGTGCAGAAAGCACCCAAGTCAAACCTGTGTTTTGATAATGGCAACAGGGTTCAAAAGTTAAGTCTTACTTGTTATCTAACATGTCACTCTAGTGTGCAGGGTAAAAAGCCCTAGCGAAGGAATGCCAGGGTAAAAAGCCCAAGCGAAGGACTGCTAGGCACTGGTGAAGGAATGCCAGGGTGAAAAGCCCTAGCGAAGGATTGCTAGGCGCCAGGCGAAGGACAGCTTGGGACTGAAGCCCTAGCGAAGGAATGCTAGGCACTGGGCGAAGGACAGCTCGGTATCCAAGACCTGGCAAAGGACCGCAAGGCAAAAGTCCAACCAGAGGAACAGTTGGCATCAGGTAAATTCTCCCGAGAGGAGTAGGTGAGGACGCGTTCCCCGTCGAGGGAACAGTAGGCGTCGGTTCGACCTAGGGTTCCATTTTGGAGACCCAAAGTCAGAACCAAGACAGCTAAGGCTGTATAAAAATTAATATGTTACTGCTTTTTGGACTAACCCTGGATGCAGGACCGAAGGACTGAGTGTCTGCAGCTCAGAGAGCCTCAAAAGAGTGAGGTAGAAGCTGAGCAGGGCGCCCCGGATGTTCTGGGCGCCCCCAAGGTGAGGACCAACCAGCAGGAGCAAATTCTGCTTCGACAACTGACTGTCGGGGCGCCCCGGATGCTCCGGGCGCCCCCATCGCTCCGGGCGCCCCGCATGCTGCGGGCGCCCCCAGCACCAACTACTGAAGCAGCTCCCCTCGAAGCCAACGGATGAAAGTTTGACCCGGTCAATATGGGCTCCCCGAGTGCTCCGGGAGCCCCGGTCAAAGCTGATCCCGAATGTAAAGGGATCAGAAGCTGACCGAGCAATTACCGGATCAACTGACACGTGGGGGGGGGGGCACCCCCGACGATCCGGGCGCCCCCAGGGCTATATAAAGGGCCCTCGACCCCAAGGCTTAGGGAAACACTTGATTCAACGCTTCTACGCTCTTCTGCTCTCGCGCCTCGCTCCGGAAACCTCCCAACTCGAGCCGACGACGTCCTGCTGCTCCGAAAAAAGAAAGACAACCTACATCGGACGTCGGTAAAAGAAGAGCTTTTTGTTTTAAAAGTTTAACTTGCTACATTTGTAATTCAATACTGTAAACTGTTATTGCGCGATTATAGTATTGCCCGCAGTAAACGGTCAACGACCGTGGGCCTTGGAGTAGGAGTCGACCTAGGCTCCGAACCAAGTAAAAATCTCTGTGTTTGCGTGTTTTGTTTTAATCTTCCGCTGTGCAATTTCTCTATCTCAAATTCGAACGCTTTCCGATATTCACCCCCCCTCTATCGGTTCTCTCGATCCAATAGATACCAAGTAAATCTGGTATTGTTAGCATTGTTATTTCTTATTTACTTTGCATATTATTGTTTCTGTTGCGCTAACTATTCTGTAGAGATCCAAGATCCGAAAAAGTGCATTCACCCCCCCTCTGCACTCCTTAAACGATCCTTCAATAACCATGCAGTTTATATGAATATGAAAGATAAATATAAAATGATTTAAACTTCATAAAACCTTTAACGTCTTTTATCGGAAATAAAGCTAAAAGAAAGTCCGAATATAAAAAAAACTCCAACATAAATCCAAAATAATTATATCTCTACTACGACAATATCGGACTAATAAAATATATCCAGTCTAGGAAATAAGAACGCGGAACTCATGAAGTGTAGAAAATAAAATCACTACAAAAAATAAACTAAACCCAACTCCAAAATGAACTAACACGGTGGGACTAGCAACTGGATCCTCTCCTGGCTCTAAGTAATGCTTCTACCTGCTACCTGAAACAAAAATAGGAAGCAAGGGTGGTGAGTCCGGGCGGACTCTGCAGGGGTGGTGAGTCCGGGCGGGCTCTACGTGTATATGAATAGACAATAGTATGACATCATAAAGATATATGAAACAGCAGAAAACAACGTTGTACAGTCTCTAGGAAATAGAGAATATCAAAGCATGCATAAAACAACGTAAAAACATACGAAATAATACAGTATCAACAAACATGCATGTCAACCAAATGCAGCAACCATAACTCATATAAATGCAACAAACACAAGAAAATGCATAAATGCAATAGATGCATATGATGCAATGACATGTGTCACCCCTGACGCCGATCAAGCCGCCAACACATCACATCTGTGTGATCAAGTGGGTAGGGCTATGACAACTGTACGCACTCCAATGAATACCACAGATATATGTGGTTGAGTGGACAGGATGCTGGGGAGCTAACTACTCCAAACCCCCGATATATAGGGGGAGCTATCAATAGCTCTGATATCCCTCAGAAATAACGGTGAGGGTGTCAACTGTTTGCCTACAACTCCAACATCCACTGTACATGAGTGGTCGAGTGTGGCGTAACAGGATGGTTGCTCCCACTCTAGCAACTACCACAATAAGTGGTTGAGTGGCAAAGCAACTAGATGACTAACGACGGCTTAACCATATGGAAGCCCAACAGTCATCAGTATGCAACGGTGGTGGTATGTGCATGATACCAATAAGCACAAACAACCGAATAACAACGATGCAACAACAAAAGCAACAAACCAGAAATCGACCAGAAATCAACGAATATGCAACTAAACTACTAGGTAGGGTGTCTCTAATGCCAACCATCCTAGTGGTGTTTAATGAACATTTAAGTACTCGCGTACGAGCGGTACTTTACAAAATGGAAAATCAATGAGAGACTGTATGGATATTGTAACACCCGGAATTTTTTTCAACATTTTTCCAGAAATTTTTCAAAACAAAAAGAAACTAAAAGTTTCTTAAAAGGATCGAAGCCAAGGCTTGAACCCGTGAACCTCGATTAGGATTGGTTTCAAATTTCCATTAGGGAGTGGTAAGTATCTCGCTAGAATATGGAACCAATATTAGATAAGTAATAGTAGGCATCCTTTATGGATGATGCTTCAACTTCCATTTAGTATATAAGGGAATAGAAAGAGGGGGGAACCAAAGGTTTTCCTTCTTCCTTCTTCCCTGCGAAAACAAGAGGAGGAACCCTAGGGGTTCCTTCTTTTCTTGCGCCCAAGAGCCGAATCGCGTGAGGTAAGTGAATGAGAAGCACCCTGCTAGTTTCTACGCCGGTGTAGTAAGTTTAGAAGCATAAAGAGGTAAGTAGATCACTCACCTATAGTAAAAGTAGTTCTCGAATGATTTCTAAACATGATTCTAAGTCTTTTTCATGTTATGATCTTAGTATAGCAAGACCAAGGTCTTGATTTGCCCAAACACAAGGTTTGGGGATTATGGCACGTAAGGTGTTCGATAAAAAGTTCTGAGTAAGACCAAGGTCTTACTAAGCCCTAGAACAAGCTCTAGGACTAAGAAATGAGATAAGAAACAAGACCAAGGTCTTGTTGTGTCCTAAACCAAGTTTTGGGAACATTACCTTTAATTGTTAAGTTATGCATTTTAAGCACCAGCAAGATTACAAGTTTAAGTATATTACTTTTATTAAGTGGCATGTACCAGGCACAAGGCGCACGGGCACAAGGCCTATAAGATCTAGGCAAGCTAGTAGATGCTCTATTAGGATTCGGTGGCTAGCTACCCCGAACCTATTAGGGATGCGCGCATTGGTACTATGCCGGGCCCAAGAAAGGATGTTTATTATTTTGAAGTATAAGAAGTATAAGAGCATAAGTTTCAAGTTTTTCCAAAGCAAGTATTTACATCAAACATGTTAAGCATTTTTCATTTCAAACAAAGTTTTCAAATGCAAGTATTTGTTACAAGTGTATTCATGAGCCTATTCACGTTAAACATAGCATTTTCAGTACATATGTTTAAAAGCAAGCATTCTTGACCAAGAGCATGTTTTATATCGATTGCATGTTTTTGTGAGATAGGTATCTACTTACTAGGCTATTTGCTTATAGTTGCATCCTTTTACTGCAGATAAAGGTAATGAAAAGATGTAAGGCAAGGAGGCTAAAGGATGGATGATTTTTGTCAGTGGCGGCAGAACAGTGGAACGAGATCCTTCGGGATGAGTTTTGTTTAGTGTTCTAAACTCTAAACAGTAGAACTTTATGAGTATTTTTGGGTTTATGTTAGTAGCTTTACTTCTGTAAAGACTTTAAGTTTGAGTAGTTATTTTGGAGTTGAAATGCATGCAAATGGAGTATGATTATGGTTATTGTGTTTGTGAGTCTATAATCTTGTTGTGTAGTGGAAGTAGAATGTATATGTTACTTGATCGGTGTTTTTGAGACCTGGAAACTATAGTTCCAGGCATATCAGTTGACTGCTTCAGATAGCAGTCGACTGCTCCCAAGAAATCGAGGGAACAGAAACATTAGTCGAGTGATTCCCAGGAGCAGTCGACTGCACCAATCAACTGGTAACCCCATCAGTCGACTGATCCCCGACCAGATTTCGAACAGAAAGATTGGTCGACTGAATTGGCCTGGGAGTCGACTGCCACCAGGCAGTAAAGTTAATGTGACGGCCCCATAAGGTCAAGGTTAGTCAGAGAGGGTTGTTATAGATATAAATTTTTGATTTAAACTTGAAGGTCAAACAAAAAAGGTATCAACAGGCAATATAAAATAACAACAACAAGGAACAAGGTCAAGCAGACCTATTTACATATAACAAGTCATGCATTAAGATAAAAGAACTACTAGAGTACAAAGGAGAAGTACCCACCTTTTATATAGAACATGTTCAAATAAATTTTCCACGATTAACCGTGTGAGTCCAAAGTCAAGATCCTGTGTCAAGGACTAAATTTAGCTATTTATAAAATTACTGAAAATTACCAAATTACACATATAATAAGATTAGGATACATCCCTATGATATCACCAGACAAGGCAATTCATGTAAAGTAGCTCACATCTCACACATTACAATATCAACATTTTTGTCACAACCAACCAACGATCAATTTAATTAATCATTAACTTAATGAGCAATGATAGGGAGAGTGAAAATGGGAGAGTGAAAGCAAAGTGAATGACGTGGCACTTTACATGCACACGTCCAATTATCGCTTGGACACCATCGGCGGCATTCGATCGCCGCCCCGAATCAAACTATACCCTGGGGGGCACGGTGAACCCGTCGGAGATCGTTGCATGCAAAGTGTCACGTCATTCACTTTGCCTTTCACTCTCCCATTTTCACTCTCCCTATCATTTTTCTAACTTAATTAAACCAATTTGATTAACTCCTAATTGATATCTAATCAACTATACATTTTAGTAATCCGGTTAACCCTTAACCATAGCATATATGAACTTAGATTTACCATAGCATATATGAACTTAGATAGAAAAGGCAACCTGTATAATTAACCCCCAACATAGTAATGAGTCAATTAATACCATTATAACTCATAACAAGCCAAATCAAAATCTTTTAATTACTGATCCAACCCAAATGATCTTCTGATCAACTATCTATCAATGTCACAGTAACAACAAAAATCCATTCTAACCCATACATCGATCAATATAAGCAGAGATCTACACAACAATTAATCTTTACACTTGCTGCTCTTTCCAAGCGTAGGAAACCCTAAAAAATCGGATTTCACCTGAGAGTGGCATGCCGGTGACGAGCAAAGGTCGGAGAAGAAAAATTGTTGCTTGGTTCACAAGGAGAAATGAACCAAGAGAGGCTGGGGTTTTCCGGTGATGGCTGAGGGAGGAAGATCGCTGGCGATGACAAACTGCCAACGAAAACAAAGGAAGAAGGATGGTTGTGATGACATGTGAGGCGTCGGCTAGGGTTTCCATGCAAGGCAGTGGCGCGATCCAGGAGACGGACGTGCGGCGCCCTGTTCGTTCGTGCCGGAGAAGATAGGAGAAGAAGAAGAGGAGGAGGAGGAGAAGAAGAAGCTTGTGATGGCTTCGGCGTCGAGGAGAAACCCACTGTGCGACGGCGTCGAAGCGGAAACACAGGAAATAGATTTAAGAGAGAAATTGTAGGGTTTATTAGTGTTTTGGCTTTTTGCAAAACGACCCTCCAAATTTGGTTAATCCCAACAAGGCCCTTTGTTTCTAATTTTTCCATTTAACCCCCTAACTTTTCGATATTCAACATGATTGGAAACATTTATGTGACAAACTTAAACAACATGAAAATAGTGTTAACACCTCACTAATTTGAGAGCTTTTGTTGAACTACAAATGAGATTAAAGAAAACATTGACAATTGATAAGGAAATACAAGAACAAATTAAAAAGGGCACAAAACATTGGAAACATGTTATGTTAAGAATAATTGTTGTTGTCAAATGTCTAACTATACATAATTTGGCATTTCGGGGTACACATGACAAAATTTATAAAGATGGGAATGGTAATTTTTTGGGTCTACTTGAAATGATTGCAAATTTTGATCCAATAATGCAAGAGCATTTTCGACTCATTCAAGATAAAAAGATTCATTATCACTATCTTAGTCATAAAATTCAAAATGAGTTAATATCTATTCTAGCCTCCAAAGTCAAGAATGCAATAATTAGAAAAGTAAAAGAGGCAAAATATTTTTCAATAATTCTTGATTGTACACCGGATGCAAGTCACAAAGAACAAATGACTCTCATATTAAGATGTGTAGATGTTTCAGAGACTCCAATTAAAATAGAAGAGTACTTCTGAGAATTTATAAATATAGAAGATACAACTGGTTTAAGCATTTTTAATGAATTGTAAGTTGTTTTACGATCTTTAGAACTTGATATTGATAATATGAGAGGGAAAGGTTATGATAATGGATCTAATATGAAAGGCAAAAATCAAGGTGTGCAAAGGAGATTGCTTGACATTAATCCTAGAACATTTTACATGCTATGTGATTCTCATTCTCTTAACTTAGTTATTTGTGACATGGCAAATTCTTGTGTTAAAGAAAAATCATTTTTTGGAGCATGTCAATGTATGTACACCGTGTTCTCTAATTCAACAAAAAGATGGAATGTTTTGCTTGATTATATTGATGGATTAACTTTAAAATCATTGCCAACTACAAGATGGGAAAGCCATATTGAAACAGTCAAAGCAATACTATCTCAAGCTTCCCAAATCAGAGAAGCTTTGTTAAAATAGCAGAAATAAGTGAAGATAACAAATTAAGTAGAGATGCTAACACTTTAGCATCTGGTGAACTTTCAAGTTTTGAATTTATATTAAGCCTTGTTATTTGGCATGCATGATATTTTGCATAAAATTAACTTAGTTAGCAAAAAATTACAATCAGAGGATATGCGTCTTGATGTTGCTGTAAAACAATTATCTGGTCTTGTTTCCTTTTTTGAAAAATATAGAGAAAATGGTTTTGTTTCTACTATGGTTGACGCAAGAAAAATAACATTTGATATAAAAATTGAGCATGTATTTCCTACAAAATGTAAAATTTGTTGAAAAAGACATTTTGATGAGATTGCTAACACTGAAAGGGAAAATCAATCACCGGAAGAATCTTTTCGAATAGATTATTTTATCTTAGTGGTTGATATTGCTCTTGGGCAATTGAAGAGTAGGTTTGAACAATTGCAATATTTTGAATCTATATTTGGGTTCTTGTATGATGTTACAAAATTAGTTTCATTGGATGATGATGAATTGATGAGTTCTTGTGTGAATCTTGAAAACACTTTAAGAAATGGTGATACTTCTAATATTGATGCAAAATATATGTATTCAGAACTACAAGTTTTGTAAGTAATGATACCAAGTGAATCTTATGAAACAAATAAAAAATGGTCTTTCATTCAAATATTAGAGTTTTTAAAGACAATGGATATATTTCCAAATGTGATGATTGCTTATAGAATATTATTGACAATACCCGTGATATGATGGTCGTGGATTCCGGGTCGCGTATGGGAAACCTCTCCATGTCCACGGATCAAAAATTTTCAATCCGAATGGAGACCTATTTCCCAAACGACCATCTCATCGTTGTGCTAACCGATTCGAGCAATCGCTTGAACAACCAAGTTGTTCTAGCGATCAATCTCATCCAACCGATTAGTCACGGAATAGACGATGAGTGGATCACCAGTTTTTGTGTTTATCATCGGGGTCCAAAACAATTAATTATCATAATTAATTATCAAATAATTAGCATGCAATGATAATTAATTAACCACATGAAAAGATAGAAAGAACAAAGGAACCAAGGAGAAGTTATACCTCTCGTTACCTCACGATCTTCTACTGTATGACCCCACCCTTCTTGGACATCGTGTGGGCGACGATCTACAAAGAACCGAAGTCACCAAGGCCACCAATACCTCTCCCAAGGTTGCACCGAAACCCTAGCCACTAGGGTTGCCGTCGGCCAACCTTTCCTCCACCTTGTTGATCGCCGACCACCAAGAACCGAAGATGGGAAGTAGAAGTAGATGAGGAAGATGAAGAAGAAGAGGAAGAAGCCTTCTCCTTCACCTCAACCCTAGGCAGCGCTAGTTACCACTCCTCCTACTTCTTCTTCTCACCGCCGGCCAAAGATCCACCTCCAAGGTGGCGCCGACCAACTCTTCCTTCCTTTGAAGGTCTCGCACGCCCATAAGGAACCAAGAGAAGATTTTTCATCTTCTTCCTTGTCCTAGTCATGCTCTCCAATGAAGAGAAAGAGAGAAGATGTCACGCCCCGAGACCCTAGGAGCCGCTGGTCCAATAGAAAATTGGACAGCACCTCCCCTGTCCAGCGGATAATTTACACATACATACATCACATAAATCACAACCACGCAGTTTAAATGGGCCTCAGGCCTCAAATCAAGACAGAACATAAAATAAAATCGGGTAAACCATACCTGACTGCGGACCAGTCTGACTTACGACAAAACACAATGCATAAAGGTCTCACAAAAGTAAAACTATACCACCATATAG
>JAGFNQ010005932.1:106135-129065 GCA_024364735.1 Boesenbergia rotunda
TCTTCAATGATTGTTTTCCTCTCTAGCATTCATATGCAAATCATTACTTCCTCAACCTTAGAGGACTTTCAACTTTTCAATCCTCAAGTTTCAATGATGTAATTTCATCTTCTAGCATTCTAACATGTAAATCATCAATAGTTATCATCCCTAGAACATTTCAATTGATTCAATTTCTAATGTGCAATGCACTTAGCCTTATTCTTTGACTTTTTCAACATACTGTAACATGCAATTGCTCTATAACACTTTTTCATAGTTGGGAGAGTTACCTCTTCATCATCCGAAGATGATGAAGCCGCGTTTGAGGAGTTGAGGATTCATACTGCTTCTTCTCCAAGAGCCATGAGTGCCACATGCCTTGTGCTCTTCTCCTCCTCTTCATCCGATGAGCTAGAGGATGACTCATCCCAAGTGGCCTTCAAGGCCTTCTTCTTCTTTCTTTGATTTCTCTCTTTTCTTTGGATTTCTCCTCCTTTTCTTAGCTTTGGACATTCATTCTTGAATGCCCTTTCCTACCACACTCAAACAAGAGCAAGTTAGTCTTATCAAGTTTGATAATCACTAGTGTTACCTCTACTCTTGAACGTCGACCCTTCGCATCATTCTTCTCACAAAGTTGCATTTCGTGAGAGCCATCTGGAGAAGACCCCATCTTCCTCGGAATTGGACTCGGATTCGGAAGAAGGATGAAGATGAAGAGACTCTCCTTCTTCTTCTCCTTCTTCTTCTTGTTGGATCGGTCCCCTGCAACTAAGGCAATCCCCTTCTCCTTGGGGCCTTTGTTAGCCATTTCATGCAATTCCATCTCACAAAAACAATCATCTAATCTTAACAATTGATAAATCCTTGGATACTTTGTAGGCATCCACCATGGATGACCACAAAGCATTCACTTGGAAATCTTTCAAACATACCTCACAAGGTCGTGATTCTCGACATTTTCATCAATTAATGAAGCCCATTGAGGACTTCCTTGAACCGACTATGTAACTCACTTACGGTTCATTCTCCTTCATGGAGAGATTTTGAAGTTGATTGAGGAACAAAGTCACTCTTTGCGATTCTAGAGATCTCGGGTGCCTCTCGTGAGAGTTCAGATGAGCTTGTTCCACAAGTCTTCTGCACTTGTGAATGAACCAACCTTGACGAGCTTGTCTTTGTTCATGCCCATTGTAGAGTGACACCGCCTTCGCTCGGCTTCACTCTTCGAGTTTGTTCAGCCGTCCACCCCACGATCTCAGTTCTTTGCCTTCATCATCCTTAGGAGGAGTGAAACCCTCCTTCACAGCGAACCAAGTGTGGATAGTCCATCTTCAAGATAGTATCTCCATCTTTGATCTCCAATACTTGAAAGTCAGCGCATCAAAGAATGGAGGTTGGGTGGTGGAGAACCTTCTCTCAAAGCCATCGTGATATACTCTCGGTGTTAAGCCGTCAAAACAGAGCCCCAAGCTCTGATACCACTTGTTGGAATCGAGATGGAACGATGAGGGGGGGTGAATATAGCCAATCACTTTTCACTTGCGATTAACAAGTTTCCTGCACTTAACTTATCAGTAGCACAGCAGCGGAAGAAACAAAAGAAACTGAAAGTGCAGTAAGCTAAAACAGAAATGAGATCAAACAAAGACAACTGCCAAGAACGCTAACAAGAGGGTTTACAAGGTTCGGGGATAACTTGCCCCTACTCCTTGGCGTGCCCTTAAGGTGGGCGATCCCTTGATCGTCGGCAGATCAAGCCCCGGTTTCACCGGATATAATGCAACCTCCTTCTCGGTGGAGAAACCTCTCCACAGCGTTTCAATCAGGATAAAGTTTAAGCACAAAGAAACTGAGAAAGATCTTACTCAAACACTTAGCAAGGACAAGAACACAGCTAGCTTCCCTGAGCTCCACCCAGTGGCGATCTCACGCAAGAATCCTTCTTCGTGTCTTCCCACTGTCGGACTCCAAGCTACTTGTTCTCTCCTTCAAGCGCTCAAGTAAAGATTGGTTGCTTCTCGATCGCTTGCTCAAAGTGATGACAGCTTCAAGAACGCAGCAAGCAATTGTGGAGAACACTAGGCGCGGCAAGAACACAAGTTCCAGAACTCTGCTTCCACGAAGCCAATTTCCGCCCTTTTGTTTCTCCACTCAGCATCAGGTGACAATATCCTCCGTAGCCTCCAGCTACCTTGCTGCCAACGCCAGCTACCACTGAGCCCTCTCTGGTCTTCCTGAGATCCCCTCAGCCAAGCCCCAGTCTCGGCTCCAGTCTGCAGCTCGGCCGTTGCAACCTGAAATGGAGAATCGGACAAACCTGCTCCAAGGAAAGCCTCCGTTGACCTCTCCTTGAGTGTTTGAATCCTCCCCTGTCACCTGCAGCTTAATCAGACTGTTAGAGCAGCAAATCATACAGTAAATCAAATATCAGAAGCAAACATCAGCGAATCGGATACGATCAGACGCTCTGACCACGTCTGACAGTGCAATTTGAATTAAAGTGATCGGTCACCGGACCGATCCAGGGCGTGTGGGTCGGTCACCAGACCGATCCACTGCTTCGCTGGGATTCCCAGCTCTCGCAGCTATACACGCCTGATCGGTCACCAGACCGATCAGAGTGAAGCCTGATCGGTCACCCAGACCGATCAGGGCAGATGAACAGTGATTTTTAATCAGATCCAAGATCCCTGATCGGTCACCGGACCGATCCAGGGCGTGTGGGTCGGTCACCAGACCGATCCACTGCTTCGCTGGGATTCCCAGTTCTCGCAGCTATACACGCCTGATCGGTCACCAGACCGATCAGAGTGAAGCCTGATCGGTCACCCAGACCGATCAGGGCAGATGAACAGTGATTTTTTAATCAGATCCAAGATCCCTGATCGGTCACCGGACCGATCCAGGACTTTGATCAGCAAGGGAACTCACTCACCGTCTGCTCCCTGATCGGTCACCAGACCGATCAGGAGCAAGGCAGCAAGGAAGCAGCCTGCTCCCTGATCGGTCACCGGTCCGATCAGGAGCCACACAGTAGATTCCCAATCTCACTGTGCGCTCCCTGATCGGTCACCAGTCCGATCAGACATAGCTGGATCGGTCACCAGACCGATCCACTAAGGAGCAGCGTGCCAATGTCCCTGATCGGTCACCAGACCGATCCAGAGACTCAACCCTAGCCCTCCAAGCTAGGAATTCATCCACCTTAGCCCTCCAAGCTAAGGATTTTTCCATCTAACTCTCCAAGTTGGGAATTTGCACCTAACCCTCCAAGTTAGGACTTTTCACCTAGCCCTCCAAGCTAGGACTTTTCACCCAACCCTTCCGAGTTAGAACATCATCCAACCTAGCCCTCCAAGCTAGGCACCTGACCCTCCAAGCCAGGACTTTTTCACCTAATTCTCCAAGATGGGAATTTGCACCTAACCCTCCACGTTAGGACTTTTCACCTAGCCCACCAAGCTAGGACTTTTCACCCAACCCTTCCGAATTAGGACTTTCCCAACACCTAGCCCTCCAAGCTAGGATTTTTCACACCTAACCCTCCAGGTTAGGATTTTTCATACCATGTCTGATCCCCGATCAGGACTTAATCATAATCCATGTCATGCCTGATCCCCGATCAAGACTTAATCATAATCAATGATCATCCACCTAAACTAAAATCGATGTCAACACCAAAACAACAATCAGGGCAAGACTGCATCAACATGATGGTCTTTGGGGGCAGTTGGGAGGACCATTTGCACTTGGTGGAGTTCGCCTACAACAACGACTTTCATTCGGCGATACAGATGGCACCGTTTGAGGCGTTGTATGGTAGGGCGTGCAGGACACCCACCCTTTAGGATGAGGTCGGAGAGACTCAGCTACTGGGACCCCAGAGAGTTCAGCATGAGGCAGAGTTAGTACGGACTATCAGACAGAGATTATCAGCAGCACAGGATCGTCAGAAGAGTTATACTGATCGGAGACGCCGACCCTTAGAGTTTGCTGTGGGGGATCATGTTTTTCTGCGAGTTTCACCCACGAAGGGGGTGAAACATTTTGGCCTCAGAGGTAAGCTAGCTCCACAGTATATTGGCCCATTCCAGATTTTGGAGAGGATTGGAGCTGTAGCTTATCGCCTAGCACTTCCTCCGTCTTTGACCGGCATCCACGATGTGTTCCATGTATCTATGTTGAGAGGTTATGTGCCAGATCCCACACACATCTTATCTGAGGTGCGTGTTCCGCTCCATCCTGACGCTACTTATGAGGAGGTACCTGTACGGATCTTGGGATACCGGGAGCGTCAGCTACGGAACAAGACGATCCGGCTGGTCAGAGTTGGATGGCAGCACCACTCGGATGCAGAGACTACTTGGGAGCTAGAGGACACTATCCGAGCTCGATATCCCCATTTGTTTGACTGAGGTATGGACTGTTATTCATTTCAGTATTCGTATTTCATATATACAGTGGTTAGCATTTACCATTAGTAGTAACGGAATTTGGGGACCAAATTCTTATTAGAGGGGAGAATGTTAAAATACGAAAAAATTTTAAGCGCAGAAAGGTCAAACTACTGGAATTGAGGGGTTCTGGGAGAAATTTGGAAGAAGAGGGACCTATTTGCAAAATGGCTAAATCCTTTAATTTCCTCTCTCTTCCCAAATTTTTCGGCTGAATCCCTTAAAAGGCCCGATGCCTTTACCAAAAGGGTTGGATTCCTTTTTGTGATTATTTCTTTCCTTTTTCCTTCCGACTCTCCTTCTTCTTCTTCGCCGAGCGCACACGAGGGAACGGCGGCAGCAGCGATCTCTAGTGATTCTCCCTCCTCGCCCTCGATTCATCGCCGGACGGCAACTCCATGCAATCGAGGGCTCGGGTCAGCGATTTCTGAGGTCGGTTTTTGGGACCTAGGGCACGGCTGATTGGGCGATTTCTGATACCTGAGCAGAGGGGTGTTGGTGCATAATCTGAGGTAAACCCTAGCTTTGATTGGTGATCAATTTTGGGTTATGTATGGGATGATCGTTTTGGGTTCTTGTTTCTGTTTGTGTGTAGTTTACGGCTGTGAGTTGTTCTGTGGATTGTTGTCCCTTCTTTGATCGTGGGATGGATCTGATTTCGGGGATATGTTCGTGAATTCGGTCTGTTGTATGAGTGATTTTCGTATTGGTTGTTGTTCTGTTTTGATCGGTTGTGATCTTGCTTGTTTTGCACTGATCAGATTCGGGTGCTTGGGGTTGTTGAGCAAATGGGTTTATAAGCCTGGAAATGATTCTCCTTTGGGATGGTTTATCCTTGACAGCAGCTTAGGTTAGGGTTTATCCCATTGGACTTGGTTTTCTTCGTTGTGTTTGTCGTGAGCAACAACTGGACGTGGGTTTTTGGTGGTTGATGGGTTCTGCCATGAGCCACTATTGGTATTTTTATTGGATTAATATGTTGTTACTGTAAGTCCATAGGTGGTTTGTGTTGACTTGTGTACTGCCGCGAGGAGGTGGTCTTCCTTGGTGTTCATTCGATTGGTGTTACTTGGTTCAATGGATTAGATTTGGTTGACTGAGTTAGGTTTAGGTTAAACCTAATCTGAACCCAAGCGTGGTGGATTGAGTTAGGTTATTTAATAAAAATTGTATAAATAGCTAAGTTGTATTTTGTTTGGATGCAGGATATTGATTGGAGTCTATTTGTGGTGGATATTATTTTTGGAAGGGAGTTTCCTACGCGCATGGACTTCGTCCTATTGTGGCGGGTATCTCTGACTCTTCTTTTAGATTTGTCACAAATATATATACTTGATATGCTTGTTTAGCAATAGAGTAATAGATTGTGGCATGACTCTTATATTTGTTTTGCTGATGTTGTTTGTGCCACAACTGACTTGTGATACCTATACCTTTAGGACTTAGGTTATGGTGCATTATCCATGATCCGTGCATATCATGTTGATATAGGTGGATTAGATAGCGGATGCTGTTTGACCAGTGTTTTGCATCATCGTGCATTGTGCATCATTGTCGATCAGGGGCCCCCTTTGTGGGTGGGTCAAGTCGACAGTCATACTGACCAACCCACACGACCACTCATGGGTTAGTGGTTGACGGAGTATTGGTTAGTGTGATCTGTGCTACTCTGCTCATGCACTCATGGGTTAGTGAATCGGAGCGTGGTAGCAGGCAGATGTCCCTCCTTGAGTAGTCCATATACTAGGAGATGAGAGAGAGAGGTCTCTCCCTCATTTATATACATGGGGTAGGGGTAATACTCAGATAGAGATATCCTGCCGAGATGGCCTGGGGCTGATAGAGATATCGCCAGGATAGGTCATGGAGTAGGGGTGTTACACCGGCAGCATTCCGTCTACTCGATTACTCAGGAGTAGTGATGGCAGAGTATGAACGGCAGTCATAGCCCTACGTCGGAGGGTGACCTCCGCTCAGCTTCCTCCCGTACATAGGTGACGATGTCTGACTGACGGTAGGGGTGACCACGTCATTGTACCTTGTGTATTCGTTTATTTTGCCCTTACTTGTGCTTGTTTTACTTGATGCTGTATATGATTGTCATGCACTTACAGGAGACTCTTATGTCTGGTCTTGGCGACTCTGCTACATTGGTATGGTGGTTCTTATTTTTCTCTTGCAGTTGTTCTTATTATTGCCTATACACATGTTATTTCGGTAGTCTGTTACACTATTGCTATCTTAGATTATCTTGTATATATATATGATGATCTATTTGCTGAGTTCTATGACTCACTCCGTTAGCTCCTTGTTTTTTTAATTTCAGGATGATTGACTGGAGCGTACCCGACAGCCTGTCCCAATTCGCGTACTCGTCGAGATGTCTTCGAGATTTTTCATCAATTTTGTTGGTAGTACTTGTTGGTTGCATTTTCTATAGTTTTCTTCCGCTGTTGCTTTTGTGTTGGATTTAGTCATACTATATGGTGGTATAGTTTTACTTTTGTGAGACCTTTATGCATTGTGTTTTGTCGTAAGTCAGACTGGTCCGCAGTCAGGTATGGTTTACCCGATTTTATTTTATGTTCTGTCTTGATTTGAGGCCTGAGGCCCATTTAAACTGCGTGGTTGTGATTTATGTGATGTATGTATGTGTAAATTATCCGCTGGACAGGGGAGGTGCTGTCCAATTTTCTATTGGACCAGCGGCTCCTAGGGTCTCGCTTCCCGGTCTAAGATCTGAACAGGTCGGCGTTCTGAACTTAGGTTCTCTTGATCTTGTACTGGTTGGGGCTCTATTATCTGATTCACATCAGAGATACATTCCCTGAGCATTGATACGTGGAAAGCATTGTGGATAGCCGACATTTCCGGCGGTAACTCCAGTTCGTAGGCCACTTTGCCTACCCGTCTCAGAATCTGAGACGGTCCCACATATCTCGGACTCAGCTTCCCTTTCTTTCCGAATCTCATCACCCCTTTCATAGGGGCTACCTTAAGGAATACTGAATCCCCAACCTCAAACTCTAGTGGTCTGCGTCGCTTATCAGCGTAGCTTTTCTGCCGACTCTTAGCAGTCTCTATTCTCTGACGGATATTCTTTATAGCCTGAGTGGTTTCGTCTATAATATCCGTCTGGAGTCCCATCTCCTTCTTTTCACCACTCTCAAGCCAACATATAGGAGATCTGCATTTTCTTCCGTACCGAGCTTCATACGGTGTCATCCCGATAGTAGCCTGATAACTGTTGTTATAAGCAAACTCTGGCAGGCTCAGGTATCGACACCAGCTTCCCTTGAAGTCCAAGGCACAAGCCCGTAACATATCCTCTAACATCTGGTTCGGAAAGCCGTCTTCGGTATATCCTCCTTTTTCACCCTGACTTGGTGATAACTAGACCTCCGGTCAATCTTAGAGAAAATCGTGGCTCCCTTCAATTGATCGAACAGGTCATCTATCCTGGGTAGAGGGTACCTGTTCTTGATAGTCACATTGTTCAGCGACCGATAGTCGATACACCTTCGCATCGACCCATCCTTCTTTTTTTTCACAAACAGTACGGGAGCTCCCCAGGGGGAATGACTAGGGCGGATGAGTCCCTTGTCAAGAAGCTCTTGTAACTGCCCTTGTAATTCCTTTAATTCCATCGGCGCCATACGGTATGGTGCCTTAGAAATGGGGTTAGTACCAGGAACTAACTCAATTGCAATTTCTATATCTCTTTCAGGTGCTAACCCTGGTAAGTCATCAGGAAATACCTCTGGGTAATTGCATACTACTTTGACATCTTCTAGCTTCGGGCCCTCTGTAGGACTGGTATCAACCACACGAGCTAGAAATCCCGAGCATCCCTTTTCTAACATCTTCCTTGCTTTCAGAGCCGACAAGAATTTACTTGTCCTCTTCTTCGGCTCTCCGATAAATTCAAACAGAATTTTCACCTCAGGTCGGAAGATAACTCTTCGTTTACGGCACTCAATAGAGGCGCCATATTTGTTCAAGAAATCCATGCCCAATATCGCATCATAATCTGACATATCTAGCACTATCAGATCGCAGTAAAGTTCCCTATCTGCGATTCTGATTGGTGCGGCCCGTAGCATTTGGGTAGAGGGCATCACCTCACCCGAGGGCAGTGTTGTCAGAAATTTACAGTCTAAATCTTGTAGTGACATATTATTTCTTTTGGCATATTGCATAGAGATAAACGAATGCGTTGCCCCAGTGTCAAATAAAGCAGTAGCATACTGACTGTAAATAAATATCTGACCTGTGACAACGGTAGAGGCAGTCGCCACCTCTTCTTTCGTAAGAGAGAAAACCCTAGCGTTTGTCGTGGCAGGCGGGGCTTCTAATCTCCCCTGGCATATATGTGTACCATCTATAGCTACCTGCATCAGGTGTAACTGGGGAGAAGCACCTTTGTACTGATCATGTTGCGGCTGAGGTGCTTTGGCTGCGGCAGGACACTCTCTGGCCATGTGTCCTTCCTTTCCGCAAGTATAGCATCTCCTAGCGCCTAAAAGGCATGTCCCTTGGTGCATCTTCCCACAATTGGCACATTGGGGATATTTAGGCTTCTTGCCTAAATAACCACTGGCAGATTTATCCCCTGGCTTTCTCTTTCCATTTTGGTTCTTCATCCAGTGGGGGTTGCTATTTGGAGGTTTCTAACCTCCCGACTGATCCTGACTCTTGCTGGCGGTCAGTGGTTGGCTCTGCGGGTTCATCTTCTTTAGATAATGCTCCGTAATAAGGGCACTGCTGAACAGCTCCTCTGTGGTCTGGGGCCTATTAACGCCACCAGCTACATTCAGAGCTATCTCGGGCCTGAGCATCTTGAGCATTAATCTGACCCTTTCTTTCTCTGTACTGACCAACTCCGGACATAATCGTGTCAGTCGGTTAAATTGCTTAACAGCATCGTTGACTGAGAGATTTCCCTGCCGGAATTCAGTGAACTCATCAAAATGTCTGTTCGTGACTCGCATATTAAAGAATTCCTTCCAGAAATTCGGACTCAAAGTCCTTCCACTTCATCTGGTCCACTGATCTTCTAGCCTTTACCCGTTCCCACCACATCCTGACGTCGCCAGTGAGGCAGAACGAGACACATTTAATTTTCTCATGCTCGGGCCAATCTAATAATTCCACCGTGCTCTCAACTGTCTTGAGCCAGGCCTGGGCGTCCCAGGGCTCGCAGGTGCCCGAGAACTTTTCCGGCTTAAGTCTCTGCCACTGAATCAAATAGGCCTCCTGTCGGGCTCCCCGGGCCGGAGTGTCCGGGGGTGCCTGTGCAGTTGGAGGCTCAGTAGGCATTACATTCTGACTTCCCTGCGGGGTTGTAGTGTTCCCCTGCTGGGTCATCAGAGTGTTTATTATCTGCTGTTGTTCAGTGACCTGACGCTGCAGATCTGTGATCACTTGCATCATATCAGGTGGGGGTACTGTCTCGTTACCCCGATTGCTACGTCTTCTAGCCATGTCTATCATACAAGTGATAATTAAAATAACATAAGAATTATCACTACTTTCATTTGTTATGCAAGCATAAATCATCTCTATATTATGCAAGCATAAATCATCTATATCTCATGCTAGCATATATCATCCCTATATTATGCAAGCATAAACCATCTCTATTAATATCATTACTGTACATGAAATAATATAAGCGAGTTAGGATTTCTTACTTGGAAGCGGCTGGAAGAAGCTTGATGTGTGTGTGGTGGAGGGGAAACTTGGCTCTGATACCAACCTGTAACGCCCGCCCTTATATCTACCCTCAAGGCGGGGTTACGTACATTCAATCATATAGTAATATTTTTTTTCTATTTCTATCTCCTAGCATGACATTAAAACAACAATGCAAGGACTTAAGGAAACTAGGTACTAAGCATGCTTGCAAAAATTATCAAGTGTCATTCTATAACATAATAACATCACTAGTAATGTAACTCATAACATAATCAAGTTTAAGAGACCTCCAAGGTAAACACTATCATGCCATGTCAATCCTAATCACTAATACTTATTGTCAAGGAGCATAACATAAGCATAAATATGTAGATATAGAAATCTTTCTTCCCGAGCCACCACCCCACACATCTTCAGCCTCCTGCCTCTTCCTTCCATTTAAGTGTTATCTGCAGCATAAGACAACACATAAACTAGTAAGCAAAATGCTTAGTAAGGATCCTGTCCTACTCGCAAAATCCGTGCGAAAGAATATAACATGTACACATAATATTCCATAAGTATAAGTTCATCAAAGCGTATTAAACATCTAAGTTTCTAAGCATGCAGTATCAAGTACCATAAGCATACTCTTCACATATAACAAATGCTTTCAATGAATGTTTTCAAAACAATTCCATAATGGTATTACTTAAAAATATATCCATATCATATTGGGCCCTGTTGTGTACCAACTATCGCGCGGAACTATTGCGCGTTCCCTAATGAATTGGGGTAGCGAGCCACCAATTCATTAGAGCAGGACTCTTCCGTCCTACCGGAGCCACGTTAACATGCACCCCGGATTTGTTTAACGACCCCCTTCCGAGTCGGGTACACAACTTTAAAAGTAAAATACTTATTATGATGTTACATATATGCTAAGGAATACTCCATATTCACTCTTATGGGACACACCACTCTTCAAGGGTGCTCATGATCCCATAGGGACACACCACACAACATAAGGGGTGCTCTTGATCCCATACTATTTGAGTATCCCTTCAAGCATTTTAACATATCACATGCAATTTCATAAGTGTGCCCCATGGGCTATAAGGCATGCTCATACATACTTCATATTTCATACGTGTTCATATATTCATCATATTTCATACATGTTCATACATACATCATATGTCATACATGTTCATACATACATCATATTTCATACATGCATCATATTTCATACATGTCATATATACATTTTGCTAAACATAATCATGTCCCGCAGGGTAACTTATCCTTCACATATTCTTCATGCAACTTATTAAACATAAAGCACATCATAATTCAACCACTTAACATACTTTAGACCTGACAAGATTTGGTCACATAGGTCATACTCATATCATAGGAAGTGGTAGCATGCTAACAATTAAGATTTCAATCAGACATCTCATTTAAACACCTCATACATAAACATATCAAAGCATGCTAACAATTAAGGTTTCCATATCAACCATTCCATTTAACACCACATACATTTACATATGATCACCCCCAACCATAAACATATATCATAGGGTAGTTTGACCTTTACAAACCCTAGTCCTAGTGGGTTGGCCGAAACCTCAGTATAGGAAAAATTAGGGTTTGAACTAAATATTCACACATACATTTATTCAAACACCTTGTATACTTATCTTAAACATGGATATATTGTAGAATAATTCAATCCCTGCTTCCTCCTTTTTATCACATTTTGCACTAATCCACATCTAAGCCCATTCAAGCCAAGCCCATCATGAAATTTCATAATATTATTAATATTTCATAAAATCATAATATTTCATAATATTTCTTGATAATATTTCATGAATTCTATAATATTTCATTTTCATGAATTTATAATATTTCATAATATTTCATGATACTATTTCATGAATTCCATAATATTTCATATTCATGAATTCATAATATTTCATAATATTTCATGATAATATTTCATGAATTCTATAATATTTCATTTTCATGAATTCATAATATTTCATAATATTTCATGATACTATTTCATGAATTCCATAATATTTCATATTTATGAATTCATAATATTTCATGATAATATTTCATGAATTCTATAATATTTCATATTTATTAATTCATATATTTCATAATATTCTATGATAATATATCATGAATTTCATAATATTTCATATTTATGAATTCATAATATTTCATAATATTTCATGATACTATTTCATGAATTCCATAATATTTCATATTTATGAATTCATAATATTTCATGATAATATTTCATATGGGAAATTTTGGGGCGTTACACTAGCGAAGCCAATCACCCTTATCCAGCCGAGAAGCTCGCGCGGAAGGAGTCAAGCAGGGCGCCCCCAGCGTACAGGGCGCCCCTAGGGTCAAACCTCATCCCTATTCGAGTGGGATAGAGCTTGACCGAGCGAAGCTCGGATCGCTTGACACGTGGGGGGGCGCCCCCGACGTCCAGGGCGCCCCGAGGTGCTATAAATAGCACCCAACGCCCAGGCTTCAACAACAATCTCGAACACAACGCTTCTACGCTCTTCTGCTCTCACGCCTCGCTCCGGAAACTGCCCAACTCGAGCCGACGACGTCCTGCTGCTCCGAAAAAGTCAATCTACTTCGGACGTCGGTAAAGAAGAGTGATTTTCAATTTACTGCACTTACTCTGTAATCAAGATTTGTAAATTGCTTTTGCGCCTATATAGAATTGCCCAAAGTAAACGGTCAACGACCGTGGGCCTTGGAGTAGGAGTCGACCTAGGCTCCGAACCAAGTAAAACCTCCCGTGTTTGCGTTGTGTGTTTTTAACTTCCGCTGTGCAATTTCTCTTAGTTTTCAAATCCGAAAGTTTTCCGATATTCACCCCCCCCTCTATCGGTTCTCTCGATCCAACAGTATCAGAGCTTGGGGCTCTGTTTTTGCGGATTAACAACCGAGAGCTATCATCCATGGCTTTGAGAGAAGGGTTCTCCACCACCCAACCTCCTTTCTTTGATGTCGCTGACTTTCAATATTGGAGATCAAAGATGGAGTACTATCTTAAGATGGACATCAACACTTGGTTCGCTTTGATGGAGGGTTTCACCCCTCCTAAGGATGATGAAGGCAAAGAACTTGAATCGTGGCGGTGGACGGCTGAACAAACTCGAAAGAGTGAAGTCGATACGAAGGCGGTGGTCACTCTACAATGCGGCATGAACAAAGACCAACTCGTCAAGGTTGGTTCATTCACAAGTGCAAAAGACTTGTGGAACAAGCTCATCGAACTCCACGAGGGCACCCGAGATTCAAGAATCGCTAAGAGTGACTTGTTCCTCAATCAACTACAAAATCTCTCCATGAAGGAGAATGAAACCGTAAGTGAGTTACATAGCCGATTCAAGGAAGTCCTCAATGGGCTTCATTTTATTGATGAAAATGTCGAGAATCACGACCTTGTGAGGTATGTATTGAAAGTATTTCCAAGTAATGCTTTGTGGTCATCCATGGTGGATGCCTACAAAGTTTCCAAGGATTTATCAATTGTTAAGTTAGATGATTTGTTTTGTGAAATGGAATTGCATGAAATGGCTAACAAAGGCCCCAAGGAGAAGGGGATTGCCTTAGTTGCAGGGGACCGATCCAACAAGAAGAAGAAGGAGAAGGAAGTCTCTTCATCTTCATCCTCTTCCGAATCCGAGTCCGATTCTGATGAAGATATCAGCGGGTCTTCTTCCTCCGAGATGGCAAATTTTGTGAGAAGAATGATGAGAAGGGGTCGACGCTTCAAGGGTAAAGGTAACCCTAGTGATGTTAAAGTTGATAAGACTAACGTTTCTTGTTTTGAGTGTGGTAGGAAAGGGCACTTCAAGAGTGAATGCCCAAAGCTAAAGAAAAAGGAGGAGAAATCCAAAAAGAAAGAGGAGAAATCAAAGAAAAAGAAGAAGGCCTTGAAGGCCACTTGGGATGAGTCATCCTCGAGCTCATCGGATGAAGAGGAGGAGAAGAGCACAAGGCATGTGGCACTCATGGCTCTTGGAGAAGAAAGCAGTAATGAATCCTCCAACTCCTCAAACGCGGCTTCATCATCCTCGGATGATGAAGAGGTAACCTCTCCCGAACTAGAAAAATGTTATAGAGCTATTGCATGTTTAACCAATATGTTGAAGAAGTCAAAGAATAAGGCTAAGTCATTGCAATTAGAAATTGAACAATTGAAATCGTCTAGGGATGATAACATTGATGATTTGCATGTTAAAATGTTAGAGGATGAGATTACATCATTGAAACTTGAGGTTGAAAATTTGAAATCCTCTAGGGTTGAGAATGTAGATGATTTGCATGATGAATTGCTAGAAGAAGAAAACAAATCATTGAAGAGTGAAGTTGAGAGACTCAAGAATATTCTTGAGAAGTTCTCAATTAGCTCTAAGATTCTAGACATGATCTTGAGTGCCCAAAGGGCAGTCTACAATAGGGCCGGTATTGGTTACCGACTCAAAGAACCTTCATTCGTGTCTTTGATGTCTAGGACTGATATGAGACAATCTAAGACACCTAGGGTTCAAAAGAAAGTTGTCAAGGCATGGGTGCCTAAGACTTGTTTAGTAGGTGCTTTAGGTCCCAAGGTTTTGGTATCTAAAACTTCTATTTTTCGAATTGTGTAGGTTATGATTGAGGGGGAGCATCTATCAACTTGGTTCGTTGATAGTGGGTGCTCCAAACACATGACCGGGGATAGATCATTGTTTACCACACTTCAAAAGAAAAGTAGAGGTAATGTTTCATTTGGTAACAATGGTAGTCTTAAGGTCATAGGAATAGGAGACATTCAAATATCCGAATGTCTTAGAATCTCAAATGTCCTTCTAGTCAAGGGGATGACATTTAATCTCCTAAGTGTCAGTCAATTGTGTGACACGGGTTACACAATTGATTTTCAACCAAGTCAATGTCTAGTTAGACAACATGACACCTTGGACACGGTACTAGTAGGAACAAAAGTAGATAATATTTATCAAGTTTCATTTAAAAGTGCTACTAATGCTTTTGCTAAGTGTCTCATGTCAAAAGAAGAAGAGTCCACCCTTTGGCACCGGAGGTTAGCACATGTGAACATGAAGAACATCCGGAAGTTGGCCAATAAGGGATTAGTTCGAGGCTTACCAAGCATCAAGTATGAAAAAGATAGACTTTGTGATGCATGTCAAATGGGTAAGCAAACAAAATCTGCACATAAAGGTAAAAGCACTGTAAGTACTTCCAATGCTTTAGATTTACTTCACATGGATCTATTTGATTGTAGTACTATCATATCATTGAATGAAAGTAGGTATTGCTTTGTGATTATTGATGATTTCACTAGATATACATGGACCTACTTTTTGAAATATAAGGACCAAACCCTAGATACTTTCATTTCTTTATGTAGAAGAGTTGAAAATGAAAAATCATCAACCATTAAGACAATTAGAAGTGATCATGGAGGTGAATTTCAAAACCAACGGTTTTTATAATTTTGTCAAGATAGAGGTTATAGACATGAGTTCTCTACTCCTAGAACACCACAACAAAATGGTGTTGTAGAGAGGAAGAACCGTGTTCTACAAGAAGCTGCACGGAGCATGCTTAATGATTACTCACTACCGAGTTACTTATGGGCCGAACCTGTAAATACAGCTTGCTATGTGCAAAACCGAGTCCTCATCCATAGGTTCTTAGGGAAGACTCCCCATGAACTTTGGTTTGGGAAACCACCTACGGTTAAACACCTTAGGGTGTTTGGTTGCAAGGTGTTCATCCTAAACACCAAGGATCACCTTGGAAAGTTCACGGTAAAAGCTGATGAAGGGATACTAGTCGGGTACTCCCTCGTTAGCAAAGTCTATCGAGTTTACAACAAGAAATCTAGGTTAGTTGAAGAGTCTTCTGATGTTGTCTTTGAAGAAATTCCAAAGGCCAATGAACAACTAGAAGATGAAGTCCAATTCGAACTTAGGAGACTAAGTTTGAATGAGAGTCCAAATGGTGTTGATGGTGATGAGTCTGATGACGGTGAGCCTAGACAATCCATAGATCAGCCGGATCCTGAGGCTGAGCTTGTGTCTAGTGAACCCATTCAAGAAGCACCACCAACACCTAGGCAAACTAGGTTAGCCTCTAGTCATCCCCAAGACCAAATTGTTGGAGATATCCATCATGGGGTTAGGACTAGATCATTCTTCCAGAATGAGGCTAATGAAGTTGCTATAATTTCCGAAATTGAACCTAGAAAATTGATGAAGCATTAAATGATCCCGCTTGGATCATTACGATGCAAGATGAACTAGATCAATTCGAAAGGAGTCAAGTTTGGGACTTAGTCCCTAGACCTAAGAAGACCACCATCATTGGAACCAAATGAGTCTTCAAAAATAAATTAAATCATAAGGGAGAAATTATTAGAAACAAGGCACGCTTAGTAGCCAAGGGCTATAGTCAAGTTGAAGGCCTTGATTATGATGAGACTTATGCTCCCGTGGCACGATTAGAGTCCATCCGATTGATGCTTGCACTTGCAGCACATCGAGGTTTCAAGTTATATCAAATGGATGTCAAATCGGCCTTTCTAAATGGTCTAATTAGAGAAGAGGTCTATGTAGAACAACCTCCAGGGTTTGAGAGTACCGAATTTCCAAACTACGTGTTCAAGCTCAAAAAGGCACTTTATGGCCTTAAACAAGCACCCCAAGCTTGGTACGAGTGGTTGTCGACGTTTTTAATTGAAAAAGGCTTTGTAAGAGGCTAAATAGACCCTACACTATTTCTACGTAGAGATGGTGACAATATTTTTGTAGCCCAAGTATATGTCGATGGAATAATTTGTGGCTCAAACAATAAGGGCTATTTAAATGAATTCATTAGACACAGGGAAAGTGAATTTGAAATGAGTCTAGTGGGAGAGTTGACTTTCTTCCTTGGACTTGAAATCAAACAAACCCTAGATGGGATCCATGTGCACCAATCGAAATACACACAAGAAATGCTCCGTAAATTCAGTATGAGTGATTAAAAAGAGGTAACCACTCCCATAGCTACAAACACAAGATTAGACAATGATGAGAGTGGTAAACCTGTTGATTTAACTCAATATCGGAGCATGATAGGTAGTTTGCTATACCTCACAGCTAGTCGACCTGATATTCTTTTCGCTGTGGGTATGTGCGCAAGGTATTAAGCTTATGCCAAGGAATCTCATTTAATCACTGTTAAGAGGATTTTGAGATATCTTAAATGCACAATTGGAGTCGATCGTTGGTACCCCCGTACCGAATCTTTTGATTTAATTGGCTATACCGATTCCGACTACGCTGGATGTAAGTTGGATCAGAAAAGCACAAGTGGGGGCTGCCAATTTCTAGGATCATCATTAGTTAGTTGGTCAAGTCGGAAGCAACATTGTGTTGCTCTCTCCACGACCGAGGCAGAATATGTAATGCCCGCCCTTATATCTACCCTCGGGGCGGGGTTACGTACAATAAATCATATAATTTTAACATAAAATAAAAAGTAAAAGTGCAAGGACTAAGTATTGAGCATGCTTGTTTAAAACTATCAAGTGATATTTACAAGTGCTAAGCATACTAGTCAGTGCATGCCAATCAGATATCATGCTTTAATGATTAGAGCATGGTAGGTGCATAGCAAGTTCAGTAACACATAAATCATGATAGTGAGGTTATACATTCCATTGCAAGGCATCATGAATTCACATCCTAGAACATCATTTAGAAGCATAGTCATAGGTTTCCATGCATAATAACAGTTCATAAGATTGAGTCTAAAGGAAGTCTAGAACATCATGTGAAATATCTTAATCAAGAGTTATCTTATAACATGATAGGTTCACAAGTAGTTCAACTCACAACATAATCAAATATAATCGAGTATAAGAGTAATCCAAGTGTAATCACTAACATTCAAGAGTACCAACCCTAATCACTAACATTCATTATCAAGGAAACATCAACATAAGTATAGTAAAGTAGATATAAGAATCTTTCTTTCCCGAGCCACCACCCCACACATCTTCAGCCCTCCTGCCTCTTCCTTTAGTTTAAGTGTCCCTTACCCTTATCTGCAGCATAAGACAACACATAAACTAGTAAGCACAAATGCTTAGTAAGGATCCTGTCCTACTCGCAAAATCCATACGGAAGAATACAACATGTACACATAATGAATCATAAGCATGAGTTTATCATAGCATACTAAACATCAAAGTTTCTAAGCAAGCAGTATAAAGTATCTTAAGCATACCCTTCACATATAATAAATATTTTCAAAACAATTCCATAAAGGTATTACTTAAAAATACTTTAACATCATATAGGGGCCCAGTTGTGTACCACATCAAGCGCATTCCCTAATGAATTGGGGTAGCGAGCCACCAACCTATTAGAGCAGGACCCTTCCGTCCTACCGGAGCCATGACCTTCAGTTAACATGTACCCCGGATTTGTTTAACGACCCCCTTCCGAGTCGGGTACACAACTTTCAAAGTAAAATACTTATCATGCTTTTACATATATGCTAAGGAGTACTCCAAATCCACTCTCAAGGGACACACCACTCTTCAAGGGTGCTCATGATCCCATAGGGACACACCACACAACATAAGGGGTGCTCTTGATCCCATACTTAGTGGAGTATCCTTTCAAGCATATTAACATACACATCACATGCAATTCATAAGGGTGCCCCATGGGCTATAAGAAATGCTCATACATACATCATATTTCAACCACTTAATCATACTTTATATATGACAAGATTGGTCACATAAATCATATTCATATCATAGGAAGTGGTAGCATGCTTCATGGGTTAATTTAATTCTTCCCAACCCTAAAACTAGGGTTGGCCGAAAGTCATAGGGTAGGGGTAGGTTAGGTTTTTGACATCAAACATCCCATACAAGCATCACATATATATACATCATGTATCATACTAAGCATAGCATACATCATGGGATAATCATGCAACCCTAAACCCTAATTCTTCATGCCTTGGCCGAAAGTGTAGGGTAGGGAAAAGTTGGGTTTTTTTGAAATCAAACATTTATACAAACACCATGTATACACTATCATGCAATTCACTAAGTATAGGATTTGAAACCAAACATTTATACAAACACTATGTATGCACTATCATGCAATACACTAAGCATAGGATTTGAAACCAAACATTTATACAAATACCATGTATACACTATCATGCAATACACTAAGCATAGGATTTGAAACCAAACATTTATACAAACACCATGTATACACTATCATGCAATACACTAAGCATAGGATACATCATAGAGTAATTCAACCCTCACTAACCCTAGGGTTTTGTTCATGGTCGAAACATGTAGGGTGTTCAACCCTAGTTTTTGTCATCACAATATGAAGGGAAAACAACATATATATATACCCTAAGTCCCAAGGGGTCTCCTCATGCATCAAGGAGTAGCCAAGGCCTCCCCCTTGGGGGTGGCCGAAACTTGCACAAGGGATAACTCTCATTTTCGAAAAAGAAAAAAAAGAAGGAATCATGCAACAACAATTACACTGCAGACGAGGGGATACTTACATCCTTTCGCTTGAAATTCACCTTCTCTAAATCCTTAGAGTACCCTTGGTTGGAGGAGGGGTGAGAGTTCCCCTTGCTAGAACTTCTCTAGGACCCTTGGCCCTAGTAGAGGGCAAGATCCTTGGATGGGGCCTTCTTCCTTCCAATTCCCTAGGGTTAGAACCCTAGGGTGTATTTTTGAAAAAAATGAAAAGGAGAAGAGGCTTCTAGGTTTCGGTGGGGAGAGTGGGGAAGAAGAAGAATAAAAGTTCTTTCTCCCTCTCCCTCTCTTATTTATACTATTCTCATGAAGGGACATGTCTCTTCACTTCCCTAGCTTTAACTAGCACGTTTCTTATTCTCTCAACACGAAACACTCTTGGTGCATTGGTTAAGACATGGTTAGTGTAACTAGAAGATCCAAGGTTCAATCCTTGCTTCCTCCTTTCTACACTTTCTTTTTTTTATCACATTTTGCACTAATCCACATCAAAGCCCATTAAGCCAAGCCCATCATGCCATTTCATAATAATGTTTCATGAATTCATAACATTACATATGGGAAAAATTGGGGTGTTACAATCCCCCGTACCTTATAAAAAGTTCGTCCCGAACTTAAAACAGTTCCGGATACTTGAATCGCATTGCCTCCTCTCGTTCCCAGGTGGCTTCTTCGAATTGCTCGTTCCGCCACAGAACCTTTACTAAGGGCACTTCCTTGTTCCTTAGCTTTTTGACTTCCCGATCTAGGATTTGAATAGGTCGGCGTTCGGAACTTAGGTTCTCTTGGTCTTGTACTGGTTGGGGCTCTATAATTTGATTCACATCAGAGGTACATTTCCTGAGCATTGATACATGGAAGACATTGTGGATAGCCGACATTTCTGGCGGTAGCTCCAGTTCGTAGGCCACTTTGCCTACTCGTCTCAGGATCTAGTACGGTCCCACATATCGCGGACTCAGCTTCCCTCTCTTCCCGAATCTCATCACCCCTTTCATAGGGGCTACTTTAAGGAATACTGAATCCCCAACATCAAACTCTAGTGGTCTGCGTCGCTTATCAGCGTAGCTTTTCTGCCGACTCTGAGCAGTCTCTATCCTCTGGCAAATATTCTTTATAGCCTGAGTGGTTTCTTCTATAATATCAGTCTGGAGTCCCATCTCCTTCTTTTCACCACTCTCAAGCCAGCATATAGGAGATCTGCATTTCCTTCCGTATAGTGCTTCGTACGGTGCCATCCCGATAGTAGCCTGATAACTGTTGTTATAAGCAAACTCTGCCAGGCTCAGGTATCGACACCAGCTTCCCTTGAAGTCCAAGGCACAAGCTCGTAACATGTCCTCTAATATCTGATTCACTCTTTCAGTCTGCCCGTCAGTCTGGGGGTGAAAGGCCGTACTGAATTTCAGCTTCGTGCCAAGAGCCTTCTGCACGTGTCCCCAAAAATCTGAAGTAAATCGACCATCCCGATCAGAGATAATGGTCTTGGGAACCCCGTGTAGTCAGACAATTTCCTTGACGTACAGTTGAGCCAACTGCTCAACTGAGTAGGTCATTCTGATAGCCAGAAAATGGGCAGACTTGGTGAGTCTGTCCACAATAACCCATATACCATCATATCCATTCGTCGTTCTAGGCAGCCCAGAGATGAAATCCATAGAGATGTCTTCCCATTTCCACTCGGGAATCGGCAGAGGTTGCAGAACTCCCCCAGGCCTCTGGTGTTCTGCTTTGACCCTCTGGCAGGTCAATCACATACTGATATAGTGGGCTACATCTCGCTTCATACCGGACCACCAAAACTTGCTCTTCAGATCTTGATACATCTTGGTAGACCCAGGATGCATCGCATAAGGTGTTCTGTGAGCTTCCTCGAGGATTCTTGTCTGTAAGTCGGAGTCGTCGGGAACACATAATCGATCCCGAAGATATAAAACTCCGCTGTCCGAAATCCATCGTCCTTGCCTTCGAGAACCTCTTGCTTGATTCTCTGAAGACTCGGATCATGATTCTGCTTTTCCAGAATATCGTCGAATAATGTCGGTGCAATCATCAAGGTGGACAGCTGTCCTGATATGATTTCAATCTCGTAATTCATAATTTCTTCCCCTAAGGGTTGTGACAAAGCTGATAAAGACATCAAAGCAGCACATGATTTTCTACTGAGAGCATCGGCTACCTTGTTGGCTTTTCCCGGATGGTACAGGATCTCACAATCATAATCCTTGACCAATTCGAGCCATCTGCGCTGTCTCATATTCAGATCTTTCTGGGTGAAGAAATATCGCAGACTCTGGTGATCTGTATAAACTTTACACTGAGTTCCATATAGATAGTGTCTCCATATTTTCAGCGCAAAGACCACCGCTGCTAACTCTAAGTCATGGGTAGGGTAGTTTCTTTCATGTTCCTTCAGCTGCCTAGAGGCATAGGCAATTACCTTCCCATTTTGCATAAGCACAGCTCTGAGTCCCAGTTTGGATGCGTCGCTGTACATATCGAAACCCATATCGCTTTCTGGAAGAGTCAATATCGGAGCGCTAGTCAGCCTCCTTTTCAGTTCAGTAAAGCTCTTCTCACATTCATCGGTCCATACATATTTCTTGTCTTTTTTGTAAGAGCTGTCATCAGGGCTGCAATCCGAGAGAAGTCCTCTACGAATTTTCTGTAATAGCCTGCTAGCCCGAAAACTTCTGATTTCGCTGGCATTCTTGGGTCTGGTCCAGTTACTCACAGCTTCGATTTTAATTGGGTCCACCATTACTCCTTCCTTGGAGATAACATGTCCCAAGAATGATACTTGATCGAGCCAGAACTCGCATTTGGAAAATTTAGCATACAGTTGTTCCTTCTGAAGAATCTGTAGTACTATACTCAGGTGTTCAGCATGTTCTTCGGGAGTTCTCGAATATATAAGGATATCGTCGATAAAGACGATCACAAATCTGTCGAGGAATGCCGAGAATAATTCATTAAGTCCATAAACATAGCTGGAGCATTGGTAACTCCAAATGGCATAACTACGAACTCATAATGTCCGTATCTGGTTCGGAAAAGCCGTCTTCGGTATATCCTCCTTTTTCACCCTGACTTGGTGATAACCAGATCTCAGGTCAATTTAGAGAAAACCGTGGCTCCCTTCAGTTGATCGAACAGGTCATCTATCCTGGGTAGAGGT
>JAGFNQ010005932.1:129816-171860 GCA_024364735.1 Boesenbergia rotunda
GAACCCTTTCTTTCTCTGTACTGACCAGCTTGACATAATCGTGCAGTCGGTTGAATTGCTTAACGGCATCATTGACTAAGAGATTTCCCTGCCGGAATTCAGTGAACTCATCAAAATGCCTGTTTGTGACTCGCATATTAAAGAATTCCTCCAGAAATTCGGACTCGAAGTCCTTCCACTTCATCTGGTCCACTGACCTTCTAGCTTTTACCCGTTCCCACCACATCCTGGCGTCGCCAGTGAGGCAGAACGAGACACATTTAATTTTCTCATGCTCGGGCCAGTCTAATAATTCCACTGTGCTCTCAACTGTCTTGAGCCAGGCCTGGGCGTCCCAGGGCTCGCAGGTGCCGGAGAACTTTTCCGGCTTCAGTCTCTGCCACTGAATAAGATAGGCCTCCTGTCGGACTCCTCTGGCCGGAGTGTCCGGGGGTGCCTGCGCAGTTGGAGGCTCAGTGGGTATCACACTCTGACTTCCCTGCGGGGTTGCAGTGTTCGCCTGCTGGGTCATCAGAGTGTTTATTATCTGCTGTTGTTCAGTGACCTGGCGCTGCAGGTCTGTGATCACCTGCATCATATCGGGTGGGGGTGCGGTCTCGTTACCCCGATGGCTACGTCTTCTAGTCATATCTATAATACAGGTGATAAATAAACTAACATAAGAATTAACACTACTTTCTCTTGTTATGCAAGCATAAATCATCTCAACATAATCATTACTGTACATGAAATAAAGTAAAGTGAGGTTAGGATCTCTTACTTGGAAGCGGCAGGATGAAGCTTGATGTGTGTGTAGTGGAGGGGAAACCTGCTCCGATACCAACTTGTAACGCCCGCCCCTATATCTACTCTCGGGGCGGGGTTACGTACAATCACTCATATAATTTTATATAACATAAAAAAGCAAAAGTGTAAGGACTAAGTACTGAGCATGCTTGTTTAAAACTATCAAGTGATATTTACAAGTGCTAAGCATACTAGTCAGTGCATGCCAATCAGATATTATGCTTTAATGATTAGAACATGGTAGGTGCATAGCAAGTTCAGTAACACATAAATCATGATAGTGAGGTTATACATTCCATTGCAAGGCATCATGAATTCACATCCTAGAACCTCATCTAGAAGCATAGTCATAGGTTTCCATGCCTAATAACAGTTCATATGATTAGTCTAAAGGAAGTCTAGAACATCATGTGAAATATCTTAATCAAGAGGTATCCTATAACATGATAGGTTCACAAGTAGTTCAACTCAAACATAATCAAACATAATCAAGTATAAGAGTAATCCAGTGTAATCACTAACATTCAATACATCTAATCAAACATTCATAGCATAAGCATAGTAAAGTAGATATAAGAATCTTTCTTTCCGAGCCACCACCCCACACATCTTCAGCCCTCCTGCTCTTCCTTTAGTTTAAGTGTCCCTTACCCTTATCTGCAGCATAAGACAACACATAAACTAGTAAGCACAAATGCTTAGTAAGGATCCTGTCCTACTCGCAAAATCCATACGAAGAATACAACATGTACACATAATGAATCATAAGCATGAGTTTATCATAGCATACTAAACATCAAAGTTTCTAAGCAAGCAGTATAAAGTATCTTAAGCATACCCTTCCCATATAATAAATGTTTTCAAAACAATTCCATAAAGGTATTACTTAAAAATACTTCAACATCATATAGGGGCCCAGTTGTGTACCACATCAAGCGCGTTCCCTAATGAATTGAGGTAGCGAGCCACCAACCTATTAGAGCAGGACCCTTCCGTCCTACCGGAGCCATGACCTTCAGTTAACATGTACCCCAGATTTGTTTAACGACCCCCTTCCGAGTCGGGTACCCAACTTTCAAAGTAAAATATTTATCATGCTTTTACATATATGCTAAGGAGTACTCCAAATCCACTCTCAAGGGACACACCACTCTTCAAGGGTGCTCATGATCCCATAGGGACACACCACACAACATAAGGGGTGCTCTTGATCCCATACTTAGTGGAGTATCCTTTCAAGCATTTTAACATACACATCACATACAATTCATAAGGGTGCCCATGGGCTATAAGACATGCTCATACATACATCATATTTCAACCACTTAAACATACTTTATATATGACAAGATTGGTCAGATAAATCATATTCATATCATAGGAAGTGGTAACATGCTTCATGGGTTAATTAAATTCTTCCCAACCCTAAAACTAGGGTTTGGCCGAAAGTCATAGGGTAGGGGTAGGTTAGGTTTTTGACATCAAACATCCTATACAAGAATCACATATATATACATCATGTATCATACTAAGCATAGCATACATCATGGGGTAATCAACCTTCACAACCCTAATGTTCATGCCTTGGCCGAATATTACATGCTAGGGAAAGTTAAGTTTTCCAATCAAGCATTCCATTTAAACATCACATGCATATACATATCATCTTACTAAACATAAGCCTATCTCATAGGGTAGTTTAACCTTCACAAACCCTAACATCTTCATGTTGGCCGAATGGTGTAGGGTAGGGGAAATTACGGTTTTTGAAATCGAACATTCACACAAACATTTACACAAACACCTTACATACATATCATGCAACATATTAAGCATAGAATACATCATAGGATAATCATGCAATCCTAAACCCTAGTTCTTCATGCTTTGGCCGAATGGTGCAGGGTAGGGAAAATTAGGGTTTTTGCAATCAAACATTCACACAAACATTTACACAAACACCATGTATACACTATCATGCAATACACTAAGCATAGGATACATCCTAGAGTAATTCAATCCCTCACTAACCCTAGGGTTTTGTTTATCCCAACATGAAGGGAAAACAACATATATATATATACCCTAAGTCCCAAGGGGTTTCCTCATGCATCAAGGAGTAGCCAAGGTCTCCCTCTTGGGGGTGGCCGAAACTTGCACAAGGGATACTCCCTTTTTCGAAAACAAGGAAGGAGAAGGAATCATACAACAACAATTATACTGCAGGCGAGGGGATACTTATATCCTTTCGCTTGAAATTCACCTTCTCTAAATCCTTAGGGTACCTTGGTTGAAGGAGGGGTGAGAGTTCCCTTTGCTAGAACTTCTCTAGAACCCTTGGCCCTAGTAGAGGGCAAGATCCTTGGATGGGGTCTTCTTCCTTCCAATTCCTTAGGGTTAGAACCCTAGGGTGTATTTTCGAAAAATGAAATGGGAGAAGGCTTCTAGGTTTCGGTGGGGAGAGTGGGGAAGAAGAAGAATGGGAGTTCTTTCTCCCTCTCTTATTTATACTATTCTCATGAAGGGAGATGTCTTTTCACTTCCCCAGCTTTAACTTGCATGTTTCTTATTCTCTCAACATGAAACACTCTTGGTCCATTGGCTAAGACATGGTTAGTGTAACTAGGAGGTTCAAGGTTCGATCCTTGCTTCCTCCTTTCTACACTTTCTTTTTATCACATTTTGCACTAATCCACCTCAAAGCCCATTAAGCCAAACCCATCATGACATTTCATAATAATGTTTCATGAATTCATAATATTTCTTATGGGAAAAATTGGGGTGTTACAGTTGCTTTAGATGCTCAACCATCTTATGTGCATTCATGTTCTCATGTTGCTTGTGAAGCTCAGAGTTCATGGTGGCAAGCATAAGGCATGATACATCAAGTGCATCATCCTGATGCTTCTTGTAAGCATCCTTTTCGGCACGGGTAGCGGTAGTGGCGAGTGCTTCTAGAAGAGATTCCTCTAGGACATACAGTTTTTGTTCTTGTTTGAGGACTATCCTCAAGTTTCTGTACCAGTCCAGGAAATTAGCTCCGTTAAGCTTGTCCTTCTCAAGGATGGATCGTAGCAAGAGAGTATTTGACGTGTTAGATGACATGGTGATCTACAACAGTAAAATTATGCAGAAATAAGTATCATATCTAATTCATTTTATTAAGCCTTTAATTAAATGATGCTCCCACTGAATCGTAGAGCTTTAGTTGGGGCTAGTCATGGATGTAGGCAAACACAATTTACCAACACTACTAGCTCCAAACCAAATAACAATCATTATTCATGTGGGACAATATCCATATTATACTTCATCTTGAGTTAGCTTTGGCTAATCGTCCAAGACTTGGTATAATTAGGTAGGTAACATTTTACCAATTACATCTCATGCAACTCTTTGAAACAAAGGGTCAAGATCCACATTATACATCATCTTGAGTTAGCTTTGGCTAATCGCCCAAGACATGGAATAATTGTTCTCTTACCCAATTTTTCCAACATTTGGGATATGCCTCCAAGTTTCTCAATCTAATTGAGGGGACATAGTTAAGTCTCACCCAAAGTTTGATAGCAGGACATCACAATTGTCCTCTCGCACTCTGCCAAGATAAAATGCGTTGCTTTGCTTTGGCAAACCCAACAACAAATGATCGAGGTAGTTTATGAGTAGCAAACTTTGGTAGGCATATTGAGATGACTTAATTAAGAAAAACATCTAAGCATGCATCACATACACACACATAGCATATATCAACATATAAGCAAGAAAACGTGACATGGTTATGGCCCGTATACTACGATCTTCTCAAGCCAATGAGAAGATCGATGGTCAACTTAGGGATAACATCTTCTCCAAGTGCATCCTTCGGTCAGCGTGTGTGGTCGGCATCCTTCTTGTAACTTCATTCTTCAATGGACACTCCACTGCTCCTTTTGTACACTCCAATGTAGGAAAACTCGAGTTACATTCGAGTCTAAATCTATTTTTACAACTAGGAAAAATAGAGTTAAGGCACGACACGCAGGCCGTATTATGAATTACAACATGCACACACACACACACACATCCAATCACATTGGGGTTAAGGCCATAGCCATGCACCATGTCATCAATCAAATACAATAGATTTAGGACATCAATATTTATTATGATTGTAAAAATGCTCATGAGCCGAAACCATAGGTTATAAAATTTGTCGAGTACATTCGCATCATAGCACACTTTCATATTTCATATGATGATGCTATAGACTTTTAATTTAATCAACACAAACTTTTGTATCTCGACAAATGCTCATACATTATACAATCTATAATAAAATTATATCCTACTTCTATATCACATATAAAAGTTTTCTAATCTTTGTACGATCTTTCACAAGTGGCTCTGATACCACTGTAGGGATCTATAGGTAAAAACATTTAAAATCGAAGCGAAAATAAGATCCCTTGAGCGATCCATGCGAAAGAAAAACTTATACAAAGTGATATACAATTCCTATCTTATAGGAATACCTTTGACGCACACCCTTCGCTTATCCCGCTCGTCCTTTGGTTCATCGGATCTCATGCACGTTTAAGTGTCCATGCCTCTATGTGTATCCACACGAACACGATCTACGCCTCGGAGAGGAACCACCATAGTTGTGCTAGCAACTTGGGATGATTCACAAAGCACAAGAACCTCCACTAGGGAGTTATGGACAAGGAGGAAGAAAGAAGAGGAAGAGAGATGCACCCTCTTGCCTTTGACAAGGGGGGGGGGTATTTATACTCATCTAATGAATATCAAGGGTCTATGTCCCTTGAGCTCCTCTCATCTTAATGCTAATAAAATCCAATGAATACCAAGTCTCTTGGTATTCCTTGAGACTCTTAATATTCTATTCATTAGTATGTCTCTTAGCCTTCCTCTTAAATACTATTTATTAAACCCTTTAATGAATATTATCCATAATTAAGTGGTTGAGTCTAATCTAGATGAGTCTAACTCAAATTAGACTCAATCCCATAATCTAATTGGATTCACTTGAGTCTAACTCAATTAATCCAATTCGAATCAAATCTTAGTCAAACCATGATCAATTAATCTCCGAAGCATCGTGTCCTTAGTGTGTGACCCAATAGCTTCTCGTAACGTTGGCAATGTGTCTAAACCACTTTAGACACATAAGCAATGAGCGGCATCTAGCAATGCATCATTGCTATCCAAGTAACAAGAAAAGTCAAGATCCGATCAAACCTCCGTGACTATGATAATGTATGACCTTGTCCTTCTATCCTTGATATCTAGATTGACCAATGAGGCATAGATCGTGTCATCCTCAATCAATCTTGTGTTTCTTGATCCCCGAGTAGACACACTCAAACAAATGAGCTCAATATCTCATATTGACTCATTTGAGCATGGCCATGAATTTTAGTAGTCCTCCTCGATCAAGGGGACCACAGATATCACTCTCGTCATATGGGAGGAATAGATCCCATCTACATCACTCACATCCCTCGCATAATTCATTATATACCCTGTGATCGCCTTTATAGTTCACCCGGTTACGGGTGACGCTTGACGATACCAAAGTACATAACTCCTTATGTAGGGAATGGTAGTGACTTCAAGTCTAAGGACTATTCATACCAATAGTCACATGAGAAAGTTTATGACACTCATATGACAATCTATGAAACTTTCTCATGGCGGGTCATTTACTACACATTCTTCAATGTATACCCATGTGTCAACTTGATATCACATATCCATGACTTGTGAGCTCAAGTCATTAGTTGACCTACATGCTAGTCTCTATGCATTAATATTATCCTTGAATATTAAAACTTGACTCGGAATGGTTTAGAGTAGTATTCTCTACATCATCTCACTATCGATTCAACCAATCGATATAATGTAGATAAGAACCTACTACCCAAGGACATTATTATACTTAGTTATTTGGCACAAATACAAAGTAAGTATAATAACCAAACATGCCTTTATTAATAATAGAATATGATACAAAATGTCCCTAGTCAATCATCACATAATTGGCTCTAGGGCTTCTACTAACACTTATAACTAGTGACAGCGAGAGTCTAGAAGCTGATCGGGAGACCATGATGGAGCATGGGATGTCATGTCCGATCTACTGTGAGGTCAGCTGTTTCATGTGAGCAGGTACACTTATAACTTATAAACGCGAGTCTACAAGTCGATCGGGAGTGTGGGATGCCACGTCCAGTTTGCTCCGAGATCAGCTATTTCGTGTGACCAGCCACACTTATAACTTGTAAAAGCAAGAGTTTGGAAGCCGATCAGGAGACCCTTTGAACCTCTGCATTATCATTCCTGACTAGGAGTTACAACTTGAATTTGCAAGTACATACACTTGATACAAGTGCAAGTGTGTTTCTCTCCAAGGTTGGTATAGCCTTTTTCCTGTGGCATCTTGCAAATAGTAGGATCTGGATGTCAATTTCTACATCACCTTAAAAGTTCCTTATTGATGGGTGGCTCATATTTGAGTAATTGATGTCATGTAAGAAAAATCTGTCAAGATTTTTTCTAATAGAATTTATTAAAGTATTTCTAATAAAATTTTGCTGTGGTTTTACTGGGTTTGTGTTTAGGTATTATTTATAGGAATCATTATAAGCCATTGTATTATCATCATTATTAGTATCAAGAGAATAAGACATATTCTCTTGTGTAGAGAGAATTCTAATAAAGCTTTGACCTTTTGTGGAATAGGCACACCGCCGAACCACGATAACTCTTCTTCTCCTTCTTCTCTCTCCTCTTCTACTTCTTCCTCATATTTTCTCTCTCTATTGTCCATCATTGCTTCGTTGCTTCAAGCAATCTCTTTCTCTCTTCCTCTTCTTCTACAACGGGTTGGAGGTTGAGAGGTTTTGCCCCCATTTTGCGCAACATTGATATCAGAGCAAGGTTTGGTAGATTTTTTCAACATGTAGGGGACGTCTTTTGTGAAGCTTGATGAAACTGAAAACTTTGAATTATAGCAAAGGAGGGTCAAGGATTTGTTGGTACAACATGGCATGGTGAAGACACTAGGAGAAAGGAAATTGGCAAGTATGGAGAGATCATACAGGGAAGAACTTCAAGCGAAGGCAGTTGCAATAATCAGGCTTTGCCTTACGGATGATGTGATATATCATGTCATGGATGAAGATTCACCGGTGGAAGTTTGGCAAAAGTTGGAAAGCCTGTACATGTCAATGTTATTGACAAACAAGCTGTATCTTAAGCAGAAATTATTTGGGCCGAAGATTACAGAGGCAATTGTGAGCGATCTGAAGCGGGTTGATGTGAAGATCGAGAACGAAGACAAGGTGTTGATGTTGCTAAATTCTCTACCTTCATCTACTACGTACGAGAATTTGGTTACTACTCTGATGTGGGGAAAGGATAATCTCAAATTAGAGGAGATCACAGGTGCTTTGTTGGGCTTTCATCAGAGGAAGAAAACAAGCGACGAAGTTTCTTAAGGACTTGTGATGAATAGTAACCAAGAGTGTGGTAGGACCAAAACTCGGTATGTATCAAGCAGTGACAATAAGACTCGTTCTAAGTCGAGAAGGAAGAAAGTAATCACGTGCTACAAGTGTGGAGGCAAAAATCATATAAAGAGAGATTGTCCAAAAATTAAGAAATATGTTGCAGAGAAAAAGGATAGTTCGACAATGTTTGCAAACATAGTTGAAGAAAATTCAGAGAGTGGTGATGGAGATATGCTATCAGTTATGTCGAGTTCAGAGCAGCTGACGGATGCTAGAGCTTTATAAGAGAGATTTGTTGAAGGGCCACAAAATGTGCAAGCTTGAATTCTATAAATTTTGCGTCCTTGGGAAACAGAGCAAAGTACAATTCAAGACGGCAATACACAAGACAGAGGAGATTCTGGACTATGTACATACAGATCTCTGGGGACCAGCCAATGTATTATCACGTGGAGGGCACTTATATTTTGTGAGTTTTATTGATGATTTCTCACGAAAAGTCTAGGTATACTTCATGCATCATAAGTCAGAAACTTTTCCAAAGTTTAAACTATGAAAAACTGAAGTAGAGAATCAGACAGGAAGGAAGATCAGATGTCTTAGGTCAGACAATGGGACTGAGTTCACGGATTCAAAGTTTCAAGAATTTTATGAGCAACATGGAATTATGAGGCTTTTCTTAGTTTACAGGACACCTCAACAGAATGGTGTGGCGAAAAGGTTGAACAAGACAATCATTGAGAAGGCAATATGTCTTAGGCTGAATGCAGGGCTAGAAAAGAATTTCTAGGTGGAAGCTGTAAATATGACGTGTTATCTCATTAATAGATCACCAAGGACAGCATTAGAAGGTAAAGTATTAGAGGAAGTATGGACAAGAAATCTAGTAGATTACTTTTATCTTCGGGTTTCTGGATGTCCGACCTATATGCACATATCTAGTGAGGAAAGATCAAAGCTAGATGCGAAGTCAAAACAATATATTTTTCTGGGGTATCAGAAAGAAGATAAAGGCTTCAAGCTTTGGGATCCAAAGGCAAATAAGGTGGTAATCAGTAGAGATGTGGTGTTTGATGAGAAAGTCATGCTACAGCCTACTCATGAAGAAATAAAGGAAACACCATAGAGTAACAAGGAGGAAGAGGTTGTGCAAGCGGAGCTAGAGACTCATGACTCTCATGATTCTAGCTCAGAGTACACGGAGCATGCACTATAGCTGGTGGCAGAATAAGACGAGTTGTAAAGCCACCATTAAATTTGGATTTAAGGACTTGGTATCTTTTTTCTTTTTTTTTAAAGAAGGAATAACATCTTATTCCTGAAAAAGAAAATCCATATTAGAAGGGGGACCAAACCTGACCTTCTAATATGGAATTACAAAGACTCTAAATGATTTACAAATATTGCCAATAATGAAAAAGAGAACCAACTGTAGTTATATATAAATCTATACAATTGTAGAACCGCCCATCATTAGCACACTGAGCAACTTATTCATTTCCTTTTATTTTTCAAACAATGTGCATCGACCTCTTCCAGCGAGAACTGTATCATGGATAGCACGACACGAATTTAAAGCCTGAGAACATAAGAAGCCATAGATCTCCTCTTTCTTTGCCAACTAGTCCATTGAGGTACCCTCCGATAACAAACACTGGACCAGCGGAATAACCTCCGTCTTTCAGAAAATAGTATCAACATCCAAGCATCCGATGTTCACTTTCGGCAAGTGACCAGCCAAAAAAATGGCTTTGATGCATCTTTACCGTAGCCGTTACTACGGACTAGATAGATCTATGGTGGATCTATTCACCCTTATAGGCATTTTGGCAAAGCCTCAGCCATCAACGGATTTGAGGTGTCTTTACCGTAGCCATTTGCTACGGATTAGATGAATCACATATGGTGGATCCATTCACCATCCCTATCTACTTACCACTATCACCGTGAAATCCTCCCAAGACAAACAAAATTAGATCAGATCAGAATCTTCATCCCATGTCCAAATACAGGCCATGAAAGCAGCAAAAGAAACAAGCCGCAATTTGCTGCTGATAGTATCAAATTGCCTTCATTTCTGTGTCCTGTCACAAACTGGCATGCAGCAAAACAAAAATAATCCAAAGTTTTGAGCCTCAACAAGCCACCTTGCATTAAAGCCAATCCACGACTCCAAAGTGCTGCATAAATTCTGAAAACCAACTAGAGAACCCACTGGTTTCAAAATAGCAACATCAGCCAATCTGTAGTAAGGTCTCATCCTTGAGACTTTGTGTAATGGAACCCATGATCAGTACTAAAGAAAACCAGTTAGTCGTATCTCCAATCAAACAAAATTCCCAAAAGGCAAACTGAGTTGGAATTCCATATACATTTAAGACAAAACAACTATTAGGTCAGAAAAATAGTTACTGAAATCAGTATCTCTGCTACACATAAAACAGCTCCTTTGGCACACTTGCCACTCAGAAAAAAAGAGACCAGAAACCCATGCTCTAAGCCTACACAATCGCGTGCCAGTTAGAGAGCAAAGCCATGAGGGCAGTGAAATTTTTGAGCCTTCTAAATTTCCAAAGTCAATCAAACATCCTCCCTCAGAATCAAACATGCAACCCACGTTTCTGAAATAGCCAAAAGTAGAGAAGCAAATGCCCACTTCACCAGGATTTCGGGTTGAAATTCTAATTTCTACAAACTAGGCCACATGAACCCCAAGAAAACCATCAATCTAGATATCAAGGATAGAAGGACAAGGTCATACATTATCATAGTCACGAAGGTTTAATCGGATCTCGACTTTTCTTGTTACTTGGGTAACAATGATGCATTGCTAGATGTCGCTCATTGCTTATGTGCCTAATGTGGTTTAGACACATTGCCAACGTTACGAAAACCTATTGGGTCACACACTAAGGACACGATGCTTCGGTGATTAATTGATCATGGTTTGACTAAGATTTGATTCGAATTGGATTAATTGAGTTAGACTTAAGCGAATCCAATTAGATTATGGGATTGAGTCTAATTTGAGTTTGACTCATCTAGATTAGACTCAACCACTTAATTATGGATAATATTTATTAAAGGGTTTAATAAATATTATTTAAGAGGAAGGCTAAGAGACATTATATTCATTAGATGAATAGAATATTAAGAGTCTCAAGGAATACCAAGAGACTTGGTATTCATTGGGGTTTATTAGCATTAAGATGAGAGGAGCTCAAGGGACATAGACCCTTGGTATTCATTATATGAGTGTAAATACCCCCCCCCCCCCTTGTCAAAGGCTAGAGGGTGCATCTTTCTTCCTCTTCTTTCTTCCTCTTTGTCCATAACTCCCTAGTGGAGGTTCTTGTGCTTTGTGAACCATCCCAAGTTGCTAGCACAACTAAGGTGGTTCCTCTCCGAGGCGTAGATCGTGTTCGTGTGGATACGCATAGAGGCATGGACACTTGAACGTGCAAGAGATCCTGCGAACCAAAGGACGTGCAGGATAAGCGAAGGGCACGCGACAAAGGTATTCCTATAAGATAGGAATTGTAGATCACTTTGTATGAGTTTTTCTTTTCCATGGATCGCTCGAGGGATCTTATTTCTGCTGCAATTTTAAATGTTTTTACCTATAGATCCCTACAATAAGTGTGTCTGCTTACATGAAATAGCCGATCTCATGGCAGACCAGATGTGGCATCCCATGTTCCATCATGGTATCCAAATCGGCTTCCAGACTCTCGCTTTCATGAGTTATAAGTGTGCATGCTCACACAAAATAGCCGACCTCACGGCAGACTGGACATGGAATCCCATGCTCCATCATGGTCTCTCAATCGACTTCTAAACTCATGCTTTTACGAGTTATAACTGTGTATGCTCACATGAAATATCCAACCTCGCGGTAGACTGGACTTGGCATCCCATGCTCCATCATGGTCTTCCAATCAGGTTCTAGACTCTCGCTTTTGTAAGTTATAAGTATGTATGCTCACTTGAAATAGTCAACCTCTTGGCAGATCGGGCGTGGTATCCCATGCTTCATCATGGTCTCTTGATCGACTTCCAAACTCTCGTTTTTGCGAGTTTTAAGTGTGCATGCTCACACAAAACAATTGATCTCGTGGAAGATTGGATGTGGTACCCCACACTTCATCAAGGTCTCTCGATCGATTTCCAGACTCTCATTTGCATGAGTTATAAGTGTGTTTGCTCACACAAAATAGATGACCTCATAGAAGATCAGACGTGGCACCCCATGCTCCATCATGGTCTCCCGATCGATTTCCAAACTCTCACATTCGCGAGTTATAAGTGAACATGCTCACATGACATTCTGTCTCACGCTCCATCACGATCTCCCTAGTAGCTTATAGGCCCTAGACTTGGAGCAATTTAACAGTGATAGGTCACAGAGTCACCCTAGATCTTGAGAAACCAACGTAATGGTCAACCAAATGTCGCATCCTATAGGAGATCTTGGCCGGTGGTACCATGTTGTCCCAGTTTGGAAAAAGCACTCAAGTTTTGGTCTGACAGTCAGGTGGAAAGCTGAATCCGTGGCCAGATGGAATCACCCTATTGAAGGTCAACATGGAAAGGACAACTAATTGATCGATAAGCAAGTCGTCATAGCATAAGATGCCAAAAATAAAAAAATAAATGCACATATATAATACTAATATTAAAGAGGCAGGCAGTCAAGCGAAAAGATAGCAAAGCGCGTTATGACAATCATAATAGGACCAGAAGGTCAGATACCGAGGTGCTTAGGTTCTTACATGCCATGAGCGGGCTAACCAAAATCTAAGAATAAAGGCATCAGGCAAAAGGAGGGAAAGCATCATCCGAGATGACCTCTAAAATCCTGGTCAAATTCATAGTGTTAGCAAGTAGGTTAGCCTGGAGAAGGCCAGATTCAGTTTGCTTCTTCAGCATCCCATGGATGCCATACTTGAACATGTTGGTGGTGTGTTTGCTGAGGAGCCATGTGAAGTCCTCCGACCGGAGGTAATTCACTCGATGGGCTTCCAGTCGATCCTCCTCAATCACTTGGTAGGTTTCCAGGGTCCTCTTGAATGTAACAAGATCTACCTTCAATAAGCAACCTCAACATCCCGATTAGCCCACTCCTCCGCATGGGTGGCCAGTTGGGCCTCCAGGCTTTGGATGATCACATCCTTGGTCGACAACTCGGCCTCCTTCGCTGCCATAGCTGAGTCGTGAGATATGGTTAGCTCTTTCAGCTTCTTGGCCAAGGCTTTAGCCATGACAGTTTTCTTATCAAGGTCAGAGCGGGCTCACTTTTAGCAGGTCAGGGCCAACTATTACTAGGAGGCGAGGTTCCAGTTACAAACTCTTGCCCCCTTGGTGGTGTGCATAGCCACTGAGGTCTTATTCTTTTCTTCTTCCAACTATTCTACCGCTCGAGAGAGTTTCCTTCTCAGCAGCTAGACTTTCGATCGGAGAAACTCCATGCCCTCCTCGCTAGATGGTAATGACGTCTCATGTAGAGTAGCCTCCTCTCTTGAACCCATTGATCTGCAATGCGCCTCACTCGGGCGTTGTTAACCAAGGAGACAAAGTCCTTGGCAAGCCACCCAGAACTAGGAAAATAGTGAAGTGAGCACTAAAATATGACTAGGAAAAGCAAAAAAGCCAGAAAAGCCAAAACGTAAATACTAATCTGAGTAGTGTCCTGAAGAAATTTGTCCACTAGTCCGAGTGGACTCCTCTCCCGGGTCACCAACAATCTCTGATCCCAAGAGTCAGTCAGTCGACCTCACAGGCATAAGGTTTGCCGAGGATGAGCTGGGTTAATCTTAGGAGGCGACCTCTGAGGGTCTGCCAGGGAGGGAAGAGTAACATTGACAATGGGCAAAAGCCGACTGGAAATGTCGGTGCTAATTGAGTGGGACCCAGGTCCGCAGAAGGCTGGGTCAACCGAGAAGGGGAAGACGAGGAAACCACTTCAAGAAGAGTGGCAGCCAATCGGCTAGGGCTAGATTCTCACTGAGGGGAAGCAGGTTGAGTTACCTTAGTTGGCTCTGAAGTAGGCTTCGGCAGCACCTCGACAGGGCGGTGGGCCAACTGGCACTTTTGTGTAACGCCCTCTTTTTTTTTTTCTTTTCATAAAGTGGCGTTACGTTAACATACTTAGGCNNCCAAATTTGCAAGATCATTTGAAGAAGGACTTGGCCATGCACTAGGGTCACCTTGAACTGATATAAACTCAACTCCGGGGCCCTCAGAATTAAGAGTAGCTTGAGAAGATAATTGTCCTGATTCTTGGGCTTGCCTTTGTTTCATTTGATGAACTAACTGTTCCAATTGTCTTCCACGGTTTTGAAGCCTTTGTTGTTGTTCTTGAAAACTTCTGTTGTTGTAGGACTTGTTGAAACATCTCCTCCAGCCTTTGTTGTTGAGCCTCACTCTCATTAGGATTCTCAAAGCCTCCTTGATTAGTGTGGAACTCCTGTTGGTCTTGAAATGTAACATAAGGCTGCTGAAGACCAAGAATAGGTTGTGCATATTAAAATGAGACTGTTGGGGCTGCTCAAATGGTGGAATGGGCTGATTAAACTGGTGAAAATGGGCTGGAATGATGGTTGAATTTGCTGAGAATTGTAGGCCCTGAAAATCTGGATCTGAGGTTGAAATTGTGGTGGTGAAAACTGAAATTGAGTGGGCTGGAAATTCTGATCTTGTGGCTGGAAATTCTGGTTGCAAGGGTGAAATTGCTGTGGAAATTGACATGGTTGCTGGAAATTCGAATTAACTTGGTACCCTTGCTGAATTCCTTGAAAAGGTAATTGATTTTGTTGATAGGGTTGCTGAAATTGGGGCTGAATTGCTGAATTGGTTGCTCAAAATTCTGGAATTGTGGCTGCCCAATCTGAGTTTGCTGGAAATTTGGTAGACTTGGCTGAAGATCTTGCTGAAATTGTTGGAATTGTGGTTGAAATTGCTGTGGTGGCTGTTGGAATTGTTATGGTTGCTGGAATTGTTGTAATGGTGGCTGAAAAAACTGATTTGTTTGCTGAAAATTCCAATAGGGTTGTTGAAAATCTTGATTTGGTTGCTGATTGAAAGGTTGGTTCTGCTGAAAGTTTAAATAGGGCTGCCCTTGCTGAAACTGAAAGTTTGGTTGCTGAAAATTCAAATGGGACTGCTGAAAAGATTGGTTTTACTGCTGAAACTGCTGACATGGCTGCTGGTAAGTAGGTGAATCACTGTTGGGTCTCTGTTGAGATTTCAAGTGCTTAATCACATTTTTTAACTCCACCAGTAGACCTTTGAGTTCTGGTTGTGCATTTGAAAACATTTTGATCTTGCAACCCTGTCACAAATCAAACAAGAAAAATGGCAGCAACCGTATACAAAAGATAAAGCAAAAGGAAATAGAATCAAATGATATGCCCATAAGCACACAAGAAAAAATCAAACAAATCAACTAGTTGCTTCCCGACAATGGCGCCAAAAATTTTGATGGCCACGGGATAGCTGTCACGAAAGTGTGGGTCTTAAAATTTAGATATTTGTAAGCTGGAAATCCTTTTTGCAATCAAAGATGAAAACGTAGTAAAGGGGCCACAGGTCATATTTTTCCTAGGGCTAGTTGATGTTGTTTGATTCGAGCTTGTATTTATGTGTCGTTTGTGAATTTTGGGTTTCGAATGTGATTTGGGTTTGGTTTGCAATTCAGAAATGAAAACTCAATAGAAAGAAGGGAACATAACCATAGAACTTAACAAGTGATAGCAAGTTATAATTCAACCAAAAGGACCACTTACTCATCTAAAGCACTTAAGCAATTTTTGGAAAACGAATCTGATTCAATATACAGAACAAATGCCAATCATGAAGCAACAAAATCAAACTCAAGACAGACCAAATGCAAGCAATCCAAAACAGTCCAATGCAAATCCAAAGTCAAAACATTACTTGATACAAAATGCAATCAATTTAGCAGCCTTGATACCGAAATGAGAAAGCTGATGTGCCAAAAAAAAACTGATACTAAGTATCAAAACTGTGATTAACCATTCCGAATTGAAACTAATCCCTCCAACTTAGAAGACAAGCTGTTAATGAAGTGCTAGCATGAATTAAGAAGGAATTTCAGAAATAAATGCATCAAGTCAGATGTGGACACAGAACTTCAGGGGTTCAGTGAAGAATTCAGATCCTATATGCAGAAATGAATTGCTGCAGCAATTTGGATGTAAGAATCATCCAAAACAACAGACTCTAGATGCATGTTTAATTCCAATGCCGAGCATCACTGATGCAAACTCGAGCTTCTACAAACTGGAAATTTCCGAAAGGTATTGACCTGCAGAAATGAAAACTAGATCGCAGAAATGGAAATCGATGCAACCAGCTGACTCAAAATTCAGAAATGAGGCTGAATTCTTTGTAAATGAAGCCAGCTACAAGAGTAGATTTAGAAGAAAAACCAAACATGCTTGATACGAAGATTTCGGAACTGAAATCAAGTGCTGATATGCAAAAACTGATGCCATTCAGAAATAAATCAAGTGCAGAGGGGGACTGAAATCAAGTGCAGATGGAGATTAACATGCAGAAATTAAGCTGACATTTGCAGGGATAAATTGAACATAAATGGAGCTGACATCAAGTGTGAGAGTTCACTAAGAATTGAGTTTAACTTGGTACAACTCCATATTGAATTGTTATTTGACATGCAAACAAGAACTAACAGCTGGAATCGCAGGAAACCATTCCAAAGCAGAAATCGAAAACTGAAAACAGGGGATAGCTGAATTCAGAAACTCAATATGAATTGCTATGCAAATGAAATAATCCGTAAAGTAAATTCAGAAGATGAAAACTAAGCTACTTAATACAAAAGTCAGGACATCAAGAACAGAACTGAAACGCAGAAGGAGAAAAATTGGCACGCAAGTGCTGAATTGATACGCAAGTGCCGAAATGTAAAACTAATTGAAATTAAATATGCTTGTTCGCTAAACACACTCCCTAACTATTTAACTAGAAGATTTAAATCCTAATTAGGCAGAAACTAATCAGAAATGAAAACTAGCAGCTGATACAGAAAAATTCAGAAATGAGACAAAATGCAGTAATGGAAATTACAACTAACACAATGGAAATTTACTAAGTAAACTAAATCTCAATCTCTCATCTCAGCTCAAAAACCCCTTGCTGTCACTCAAGGATGAACTTCGAATTGAGAAAGAAATGATCCATACAAGAAAATTACAGCAGCTGGAATAAATTTCAGAAATGAAGCTACGGCAGAAATGAAACTGCAGCTAAAAACAGAAATTAACTAACGAAAATACTCCTCAATCACTCCCTTAGCTCAAGTACTCCTTGTTCGTCACGCAAGGGCTGGCCTCGAACCCCTAAGCTCAGCAAACCATCAAGAGTCAGTCTCTGCCAATCGAATCCAAGCTCAACTCTGCTCAAACTGAAATTCCCATTCGACTTCTTCAATCCAGCTGCTTCCAACTGCGATGGTGATTCGGGGATGGTCAGAGCACTCTAGGGAACCCCTCCAGATAGCTCTGGTGGATGGAAATGGAGCACAACTGAGATCGAAGGCAGCAAATGGAAGAACCGAAGAAACCCTCTCTCGGCTCTGTTTCTTCGGCAATTTAGAGCTGAAAACTTCACTAGACCTCCTCTTGATGATCAAGAACTTGATCTAACCAAAGAATTGAGGGGTCGCGCCCCTTAGATGAAGAAACTAATGAAGAAAACCAAGAACAAACAAAGAAGAGAAGTTGCGGCGAGGAAGACACGACAAGGGATGAAGCTGCGCAAATTTTGATTAAGTACTTAGCATTGGACGGTTCAGATTGATTTGGCTTGATCCAACGGCTGATCTTCATCCGATCTGAACCAATCTTTGATGATGTTGATCAAGGGTCAGGATCTACCTCGTGGTAGCTCGGATCCTCTAGATTTGCAATGGATGGTCCAGATCAACCTAATCTTTGAATGGACAGTCTAGGGCCCTCCGAGCCTAATCCAACGGTTGAATGAGCTCTGATTGGGATGAAACCTTCAAATCTTGATCAGAGTTCTTGATCAACCCTAACCCTAGCTTGGATTTCTCAGATGGTCCTAGATGGCTCAGATCTAGCCGCTTTTGAATCGGACGACCCAGATTAATCCGAAGCTTGATAACTCGATCCGAGTCCTCTTCCGACTCAAGTTTGACCCAGTATGCCCTAGGTCCATGATCCTTTCATGCCTACAAAAAATAGATCAAAAATTTAGTGGCCAAATAATCCAAATATGTAAAGATTTGCAATTAAGTCCAAAATAAAAGTAAGTTCTAAAACCTAGGGTAATTTCACAATTAAGCAAGTAAAATATGGGTCAAACTTGGATTTTAGCAACTAAAATAATGAATAAAATGATACTTATCAGGTACCGAAGACCTGGTCAAGGATTGGGCACGAAGACCTGACTGAGGGTTGGTCATGAAGACATGGTTCAGAGAACTGGGCATGAAAACCAGACCGAGGGTTAGGTACCGAAGACCTGATCTGGAAGATCAAGCAGGGGTCTTAGCCGAGCGAGGACAACAAATAGAAGTAGGGACGGGTCGAGGTATGAATGTCTCGAGATCTAGAATCATTGGAGGTTGAGCAAAAGTCCAACCAGAAATGCCAGTTAGCAACAAGTAACTTCTCCAGGGTGGAGTAGGTGAGGATGTGTTCTCCGAAAGAGGGAATAGTAGGCGTCGATCCGACCTAGGATTTCAGTTGAAATCCAAAATCAGTATCGGACATCACTGGCTGTTATACATGCACTTATATTATATATTACTTGTATTCAGACTAACCTTGTGTTGCAGCTGATGTACTTGGGAGCTGGCAGCATCTGCAATGCCCGGAAACACAGGCACCCGAGAGGTCTCGGGTGCCCCTATGTGAATGACTCAGCTTGGGCGAAATTGAGTTGGCGCGTGCTAGTTGGAGTCACCACATTAGTAACACAAGCACCCTAGAGGCTCTCAGGCGCCCGAGAAGGATAAGGTTTGACCAAGGAGCGGATTAGGACGTGGCTGGATCGAGGCGTTGGGGGAGCCTTTATAAGCACTCGGGCACCCATATGCTATATATAAAGGGTCTCGACCACAGACTTTGGACATCAGTTTTCTACATCTTTTGTGCTCAAATGTGCTGCTCTGAAGAGATCCAGAAACACTGAAATGCTGCTCCGACAGTGACGTGCAACTTCCTCCTCTTACTTAGAGTTGTCAATATAATTTGTTGTTTCTTTTGTACTTAAATTTGCATCTTTGTAACAACTTTTTGTGACTTATAGAATTGCCCAACGTAAATGATCAAGGACCGTGGGCCTTAGAGTAGAATCCGTCATAGACTTCGAACCAAGTAAAAATAAACGTTTTAGTGCTTGTTTGGCTTGTGTTTGTTCTTTCCGTTGCGTACACTCTTACCTAAATCCGAGAATTTTTAAAATGAGATATTCACCCCCTCTATTGTTCTCTATGATTCCACAAGTGATATCAGAGCGGGGTTTTCTTAGATTCGATGAAACCACCAATTGAATCCTTTTTTCAAATTTTGTGCTTTTCGAATTAATTAGTAATGGTACTCTTGCCTATTTCTGATTTTTTTTTCATTCGCAAATCTTATCGTTTATTGAAGTTGATGCAACACCACTCGAGATTTTTTTCTTACATTTATTCCTGCACTGCTAATCTAAGACCAAGTCTTGACACAAGTTTCCTTATTTTTGTCTTTCAGAACTCTTTCATACTTCCTCAATGGCCCAACAAGAAGCATACATCATCGCTTGCCCTCCTCTCTTTTCTGGAGAGGACATCAGATACTAGAAGAGCTATATGGAAGTCCACCTAAAAACTGAGGTGGACTTGTGGATTATTATCCAAGCCAGTCTCAAGATTCCAAGGAACTCACAAGGCGAACTTCAGGGATATGATAAATGGGGCACAACTCTGAAAAAGAAGATAGAAGCTGACATCAAGGCGACTCAAACTCTTCAGTGCGGCCTCAACAAAGAGGAATTCAACTGCATCGGCCCCTTCAACAGCGCAAAAGATCTATGGAACAATTTGATCGAACTTCACGAGGGGACCTATGACACAAAGTTTTGCAAGCGTGACTTGATACTCAACAAGTTGTACAATATGAAAATGCAAGAAGGTGAGACTGCGGCACAACTACACGCTCGAATCCAGGAGCTAATGAACGACTTTCATGCAATCGACCACAAGGTAGAGAACCGCAATCTAGTAAGGTATGCACTAAACTCTTTTCCAAGGAATACCTTGTGGGCATCTATGGTGGATGTGTATAAAGCTTCTAAGGATCTAGCTTCAATCAAATTAGATGAACTCTTTTTTGAATTTGGATTGCATGAACAAACTAATACTACACCGACCGAGAGAGGTATCACTTTGGTTGTAGGTAAACTCAAGAAGAAAAAGCCATAACCTAAACCTGAGTTTGACTCCGACTCAGTGACTGACGCTGAAGACATGGATTAACCAGAACTAGTTAATCTAGTTCAAAGAATGTACAAAAAGAGCAAGGTTCAGAGAAAGAAGACACTAACTCAGTCAATTGATGATCCAACTGAACCAAGAACAAGCCAGAAGAACAAGACGGAGATAACCTATTATGGGTGTAACAAGAAGGGTCACTCAAATCGGAGTGTCCCAACTTAAAAGAAGTGAAGAAGCAACGAAGAAAGAAGATCCTTGAAGCTACCTGGGATGAGTCTTCCTCGGAGGAGTCAGACAAAGAAGAACTGCCACACTCGAATCTTCTCACGCTGATGGCATCAGACGAGCTCGACACCAAGTCCAAGTTAGAAGTAGAGTTGGAGCAAAGCAACAGAATCAGAATGATCTCCTTGCCGAAAAAAGGCTGACTCACTGTAAGCGGTTACTCTGAACTTAAACTCTATAAAATGATTTCATACCTATCTCGTAAGTTGACTAAATCCAACGTCTGGGTCAAGTCACTCCAAAAGGAGGTAAAAGCCCTTAAGGAGTAGGCTGGCTCAAACTCCTTGACTGAGACCATTCAGGAAGGAACCTCTACTCAAGTCCAACAACTTGAGGAAGAGAATTTCTCTCTGAAAACTCATGTCAAGGAACTTAGAGCAACCCTAGAGTGATTCAATTTGGGTTCCAAGAATCTTGGCATGATTCTTGGAAAATAAAAGGTTGTTCTTAACTGATCCAGACTTGGGTATAAAACCAACTCACGATATAGATCTTACTATTCAATTGTGAACCTAAATAGCACCCGAGTTCCAACATGGGTCCCTAAACTTAGCTTGACAAATCAAGTAGGACCAAACTACTATTGGATCCCCAAGAATAAAATTCATTACCTGAATAGTCCATATCAAGGCTTTAGTTCAGGGGGAGCCAATAGAAAATCTATTTACATTATTAGATAAATTCTTTGCATGCTTGTAAAAAAATTTGCTTGAATGCTTATTTATTTATTTTTTTGCAAATTACCATGCTTAGGAATAGAAATAGTTAGATAAGGGCTAGACTTGATTAAAACATGCATAACCTAGTATTAGGGTGGGGTGAGTTGATAGTATGTTAGGAAAGCATTTCTAAGGAGCTAGGTAGGATAAGGAGTACCATATTTGGTCTGTTTAGGCCGATGGAACTAGCCGAAGCTACCTCGCCACATTCTCGACTAGTTAAACCAAGGTTTCTCAAAGAGTAAAAAAGAGTAAATTGAAAATATAATTTCTTTAAAAGGTTTTGTCTAGGAAAGGGTCATTGTTTTAATATTCAAGAAAGTCTCTGTCCCACGCCAAAATCTAGAAGCTAATTATTGAAATTTATTTTCGATTTACTACTTATTAAACTTGAATCTAACTTAAGGTTCAATTAAATCTTAGATTTCACTTAAAATCAAAGATTAATATTTTTATATATCTCACAAAATAGATATGATTTCCCTGTTTTAAGGCTTAGAAATGGGTGAGATATTCAAGATCCAAAACAATTAGTCCAATCCAACCAACCAACAAACCTAATTTATTTAACCATTTATTTATCAAACCTAAATTTACAATTTTCATATCAAACTTAATAAATTTTTCAAATATAACTAAATCTTTTCAAACTTAATAAAAATTTCAAATTTAACTTAATTAATAAATTTTCAAACTTAATTCAATTTTAACTTAATTCAATTTTTTAAATAAAAACTTAATTTAATCTTAACCAACTTAATAAAATTTTCAAACTTAATTCGTAAACTTAACTTAATTTTTTTAATTTAACAAAATTTTCAAACTTAATTCTTAAACTCAACTTTTTTTTCAAAAACATAACAAAATTTTCAAACTTAATTCAAATTTAACTTAATAAAATTCTTAAACTAAACTTAATTTTTTAATCTTAACAAAATTTTCAAACATAACTTAATTAAATTCTTAAACTAAACATAATTTTTTTAAAACTTAATAAATTTTCAAACTTAACTTAATTTTTTTAATAAACTTAATAAAATTTTCAAACTTAACATAATTTTTTTTAAACTTAACTTAATTTTAACAATCTTAATAAAATTTTCAAGCTTAACTTATTTTTTAAAATTGTTAAACTTAATTAATTTTTTTAACTTAATAAGAAATATTTTTTAACCTTTTCTCTTGTTTTAAATCTAATTTGTATTAAACCTAACTATTCCCCCCCCCCCCCCCAATTCTCCAAATTCGAACCCTTCAAAATCTAACTTAGTAAAATTTTTGTGGAAATTTTGTATGTGCTTATTGCTTCTCTGGTCAACATCAGTCAACCGGGCACCTGAAACGTCACGGGTGCCTGACCGCTTTCGAACCAGGCATTTGGGAAGTTCCCATGTGCCTCATCGTGCCAATCGAAGCACCCTTGGTATTCCAAAACCAGTGGCCCATTTGATCACGGGCGCCTAAGAAAGCACTTTGGCGCCCCAAACAGTTCTGCGTCTGGACGCCCGACCGTTGGCTATATAAGCCATCGAACAACACAACCTCAAATCCAAACCAGGCGCCTTCCAAGCTTCAAAAATTCCTCTTTCTCCTCTCCTTTTCACTTCAAGCCTTATCCGAGCGATTACGATCAACCTAGGGTCATCATTTCTATCTATACCTCCTCGGTAACACCTTAATCTAAACTCTTCTCTTCTCTTACAATTCAATATTTCTTGGCTATTTATTATGCTATTTCTCTATTTAGTAAACGTCGAGTCACTAAGGCTGACACCTATGTTGAGCCCAGTCCTGACCCTAGGTTTCCCTCACTAGCTCTACTGAATAAGTTCAATTCCACCATCTATAATCCCCTTAAGACTCACTATCTAAATATAGCTTTCTTCACTCAATCTTGTCCCCTATCTATAGAAGTTATGAATCATTATCAGCTTGACCATTTAGTCTACTACACCAATCTAGTAAATACCACCTTATGTGTAGAATTTTATAATAACCTGGTCAAGATTGATGATCTTACATACTCTACTAGGGTCCAGACCCATAACATTACCAGTACCCCCTGACTTGATCACTCATTTTCTAGGACTGCGACCATCTGAGTCCATATTTCTCTACTACCCTGTTAGGGACCTCCCATTTTCTGATCCCTACTCTCACATTACCCTCAATACACTCTACACTTACTTCTTCGGGGGTGAGAGGGATCCTACTATATCCATTTTCCGATCCTTTGACTTGCGTATTCAAGAGTACGCACTATACCGAGTTTTAGTCCACTACATCCTTCCACTTACTTCTAGAGATGTAATGATGATGAGGCCCTTCCATACCTTCTTACTTTAAGCCCTCATTCACCATCTTGACATAAACATTAGACTACACATTTTCTATACTATCATCTACGCTTCTAGCATCTCTACCCGCTCGAGAGTTCGGACACCCTATTGTCACATCTTTACCGCTCTCTTCTCAGGTTCCTGGCATGATATCTATACTAGTGAGCTTATCCATATGACCGAGTTTGATGTGGTAGGCATTTCGAACTTCTCGTTAGCCACGATAGATGTCTCAGACACTGGGGTCATCTCTTGGAGACGACAAGGAGGTCAACCTTAGGACGATCCGGAGGCCGATGAGGATAACTTCGTTGTCGAGCTCGAGGCGTAGTTAGAGCAAACATCACCACTTCCACCTTCTCTAACTACAATCGAACAACTCACCCTTCTTGAGCTAGAGATTCACAGTTTGTGGGAGGAGGCAGAGGCCCGACACGGGGAGAGGCTAGAGGCAGACCAGGCTCGATAGATGGAAGAGCAGGCCTAACATGCAAAGCATATGGCTAGGTTTCACTCATGGCATCCGGACTCATCTTCTTCATAAACTTGATCTGTATTTGTCTTTAGGTGGATTTGGGATTGACTGACTATTGACTCTTTTTGATTGACTCTAGTTGACTTCTATATTGACCTATCTTTATTGTTTAGTAGAATAGTTTTTTCTATATCTGCTTAATTATTCTTCGTTAAAATCATTTTCTTTAATTTTCTTTTCAAAAATCATATTCTTTAACTATTTTTTCAAAAATTCATGTTTTTATTATTTTTCAAGTTTTTTAAATATGATTTACTCTATTTTTTCAACTTAGTTTTCAAAAACTTACCTCTCTTAGAAACTAGGGATTTCTTCATTATGGGCTTAGTTTAGGCTTAACCCCTAGATTGTAGGCTCCTATAGATTTAGAAGCCAACATCTCACAAACACATAAGGGATATCTTGCTTGACAACTCAGACTGGGTTGAGATACATAGGCCTATGTCTTGACTCAAAGATGCTTTAAGTCAGTGCATCAATAGTAGTTAGGGCAATAAATATAATTGAACATCAATCATGTTATTTAATCAAGCTTAGCAAATCTAACTTGATCAGACTACTTAACTTGACTAACCCAAGTGAAAGCTACTATTTTATAATAGTTGATAAGTAATAAATAGGGTTAGACAGGGGCGCGAGGATTGATTTTTTTGTCTTGTTATTCAAATTATCTTTTTTTTTAAATTATTGCTTATTTACATTTCTATACTTAGACTGAAATCATGCTTCGACTAAAATGGGTGAATTAAATTGGTTCTAAAATTTTTTTTGCTTAGCTTAATCCTGTTATTTTTCTTTCATTAATTATCTTCTTAACATAATAGTTGTTCAATTTTTACTTAGAATTGTTTAATTGTTTAACTTAAAATCTTCTTTCAAAATTTACTTAAAACCATTTATCTGTGTCACTTAAATTTTTTTTTACTTAGCATCATTCTTTAAAAATGCACTTAGCATTATTTGCATCACTCAAATATTTTCAAATTTACTTATCATTTTTGTTGTTGCGTTATTTGTAAGTACCCAAGGTCAGTTTTGATGTGGTCAACTAAGTCAAGTTAGGTCCTAGTGTTTTTAATCCCTGTGTCTAAGTGTGCAGGAACATAGGAGTGCAGGAAGTTGAGTGGAAGAGGCAGCGGTCGAGAAGGATGGTACGGAAAGGGAGCCAACAGGCTCGATGCATCTGAGGGATGTGGAGCTCTGCAGAAGAGTACGTGGGTGGAGCGAGATGGATGCACGCGGTGTTCAAGGGACGAGAAATTAGGAAGAAGGACACTCGAGGGGCAAAAGGCTGAAGTCGAGTTCGGGTGAGCATATCTCTGGTTGGCCAGAAATCACCCAAGAAGACTAGAAATCACGTTAGAGACTGGTCAGTAGCTGCTAACCTAAACCAGCCTCGGGTGGCCATATGCATACGGGCGCCCGGGGTCTCCGGTGCCTGAGCACTAGGCACCTGAGTACTCGGGAGTCCCTATGCATGCAGGCGCTCGAGAGGCTGTTTTATCAACAAAGATAGCCGTTTGTGATCGTTGCGCTGCAGATAACTCTCAGGCCAAGTGTCAGGCGCCCTGGAGCACTCGGGCACCCCAGAACTCGGGCGCCCCAGTACTGCCACGTCAAAAAATGGATAAGTTTGTCCAGGACTATAAGTAGGCCCCTAGAGCTCAGTTTCAATTCACTCATTCAATTCAAGTATTAGCAAACGAATTCTATGTAGTTTTTCTTTCTTTTTCTAAGCTTTCTATGTGTAAGAGGCTTCTCCACCTGAAGGAGTTTTATTCGAGAGAATCGAGCTACATTCCGCCTTGGATTAGTAACCTCTCCAGTTGCAAACCAAGTAAAATATGGTTGCCTCTTTTTTTATAGTTTGCTCAATTTTTTATGTTATTTATTTCTATTTGATCTAACTATCATCTTTGGTTAAAGATAAACAAAAGATTTAAATTTTTATTTTCAGGGGCAATTTAGTCTCCTCTTGCAGACCAACGATCACCGTCATTATTGACTTGCCTCACTTAAAATTATTTTTCAAAATATTACTAGCATTATTTTTTCAAAACATAGTGTGATTTTCTTGCAATTCAAAAATTATTACAGGCTTTGATACCTGAATTATTTTTCTAAAAAGTCTTTTTTCCTGAACCAAAATGCTTTTTGATATACGTTAAAGGGGAAAAGAAAGGAAACGTTAAAAGGATTTTTAAATTTTTTTTTCTAAGTAGCAAAAGTACATTGCTTTTCAAAATTCTATTTTCATTGGGGGAGAGTTACTTAGATTTTTTTCAAAGTTTACTTGATTTTCAAAAACCTTTCAGTTGACTTCAGGGGGAGAGTTACATATCAAGGGGGAGATTCATTTTCAAAACTTAACCTATCAAGGGAGAGCTTTGCAAGTATTCTTAAATACTTTGAAATTGAATTTTAACTTACAAATATTTCTAACTTTGAAATGTTGCTTTGAAAAATTACTCTTACCTTGAAAAAATATTGAACTGTGTTCCTTTAATGCTTTTGCTACTTGCTTAAATAGTTATTTTAACTTAACTTTTGAACTAGGTTGCCATAAATCAAAAAGAGAGAGATTGTTGATGCTAGAAGCACCAGATCGTGTTGGTGCCGGAAGCACCAAAGTCAAACCTGTGTTCAGAAGTTAAGGTATTGTTTTGATCTAACAAGCTTACTAAGGGTGCAGGAAAGTCCTAGGTACACTAGGTAAGAAGTTCTGGCACAGGGCTGGGCAAGAAGTCCTGGTCGAGGTCTGGGCAAGAAGTCCTGGCAAAGGGATGGGCACCGAAGACCTGACCGGAAGTTAGGCAAGAAGTTCTTGTTGCGGACTGAGCACGAAGACTTGACCGGAAGTTGGGCACTAAGACCTGGGCGGGGACTGGGCACCGAAGACCTGGTGAGTGATGCTGGGCAAAAGTCCAACCGGAGGAGCCGGTTGGCAAAGAGGTAATTTCTCCCGAGAGGAGTAGGTGAAGATGCGTTCCCCGGAGGAGGGAACATTAGGCGTCGGTTCGACCTAGGGTTCCATTTGGGATACCCAATGTCAGAACCAAGACAGCTTAGGCTGTAAATAATGGCTAACATACTTGCTTCTTGTGTTTTGTCACTAACCTTGGTTGAAGGGAATGAAGGAATGGTGTCTCTGTAGCTCAGGCGCCTCAATGGATTGAGGTGCCTCACTAGGCTAGGCGCCCGGATGGATACGGGCACCCCAGTTCAAGGCAAAAACAAAACCATCGAAGCAAACTGCCACGACGCCTCTGGACCAAGTCAGCTCAGGCGCCTGTGTTAACACAGGCGCCCCCATCAGCTCAGGCACCTCATTGAAGGGGATAAGCACTGACCGAGCCTGTGGATTGGAGTTCTCACAGGAGAGGCCATGTGTCAGGCGCCCCCAACCATACAGGTGCCCCTATGGCTTCTATAAATAGGGGTTCACCCCCAAGGCTTCAAACAATCTTGCTCACATCGGTCCAAACACTTCCCTTCAAGCGCTACGCTCCGACAAGCTTCGACCTCGCGATTCCAGCGCTGACGACGACCCGCTCCTCCGGACATCCATCCACCTCGGGCGTCGGTAACATTTAAATTACGAAAAGTGTTGTACTTTGAATTTCAATTCTATATCTGTACTCGAAATTGTAAAAGATTTTTACGAATATAGAATTGCCCAACGTAAATGGTCAAGGACCATGGGCCTTGGAGTAGGAGCTGACTGCGACTCCGAACCAAGTAAAAAAAATATCTTGTGTTAGCGATTGTTTTCTTGTTTTTCGCTGCGTAATCGCTCTACTTTTCCGAAAATTTTAAGATCGATATTCACCCCTCCCCCCTCTATTGATTTTCTCTGATCCAACAAGTGGTATCAGAGCGGGTGGATCAAACATGGTGCAACCACTAGTTTGAAAGTTTTTTTCGGATTTATGAAATTTTTAATTTTTTTTTATCTTTCTCATTAATCGAGGTTCGTGCAACACCACTCGATCTTTTTCGTTACTATTAATTTCTCCCGCACTATTAATCCAAGACTCAGTCTTGGAACAAGTTTTTGTTTTTAATTTTTCAGTTACAATTCTAATGGCCATGCAAGAGGGATTCAGCACTGCCAGACCTCCTCTTTTCAGTGGAGAAGATTTCTCCTACTGGAAAAGCAGGATGGAAGTCCACCTGAAAACTCAGGTGGACATGTGGATAATCATCCAATCTGGGCTGGAAATTCCCAAGAACACAGAAGGAGTGGCACAACACTATACAGAATGGGACGCCTCGCTGAAAAAGAAAATCGAGGCTGATGCAAAGGCAACCCAGACTTTGCAATGCGGTTTGACCAAGGTGGAGTTGAACCGGGTGGGACCCTTCAACAGTGCCAAAGAGCTTTGGAACAAGCTGATCGAGCTGCATGAAGGAACTTTTGACACTAGGATCAGCAAAAGAGATTTGTTGCTGAACAGACTCTACACAATCAAGATGAACGAAGGAGAATCAGCAACACAGCTCCACGCCAGAATCTAGGAGCTGATGAATAGGCTACATACGATAGGTCACAAGGTCGAGAACCGTGACCTAATCAGGTATACACTAAACGTGTTCCCAAGGAACACACTGTGGGCATCCATGGTAGATGCCTACAAGGTTTCCAGGGATCTTTCTAAAATTAAATTAGATGAACTTTTCTCTTAATTAGAACTGCATGAACATACTAACGCCACTTTGGTCGAGAAGAGTATTGCTTTCATTGCAGGAAAACCTCAAGTAAAAGCCCCCAAGAAAAAGACTCTACCAGCACCCGAGTCTGACTCATACTCAGATTCAGAAGATAGCGAAGGGGATCGACCCAAGTTGGTTCGGCTAGCTCGGGACTACTACAAGGAGCTAAAGCACCAAACGAACAAGAAGAAAGCAAGTCGGAGAAAGGAAGATCCAGCAGAACCTTTAACAACTTCAAAGAGCAAGACAAATGTCACCTACTACGAATGCAACAAAAAGGGACATTACAAGTCAGAGTGCTCCAATTTGAAGGAGTCCAAGAAGGCGAGAAGAAAGAAGACTCTCCAAGCCACCTGGGATGAATCCTCTTCCGAAGAGGAAGAAGAAGTCCCACACGCAAATTTACTCACCCTAATCACTTCAGAAGACGTCGACTCTGGATCAGAGTCGGAACCTGACGACAGAAGGCTTGCAATCTTGGAGAACGGGCAAATTACGGTAAGAGGTTACTCTGAATACGAATAGTCTAAATTAATTTCCTATCTGTCTCGCAACTTAGCGAAATCTAAGATCCGAGTCGAGTACCTCTGATAGGAAGTAAAACGCCTGAAAGAGGAAGCCGACTCAAGGTCCTTGACCCAGCAAATTCAAGAAGGAAACTCAACTCAAGTTAAAAAGCTTGAGGAAGAGAATTCCTCCTTGAAAACCCAAGTCAAGGAGCTCAGAGTAGTCTTAGAACGGTTCACTTCGGGTTCCAAGGGTCTTGACATGATCCTTGGAATGTAGAAGTCCGTTCTTAACTGATCCAGACTAGGGTATCGAACTAAGTCTAGGCAACGTTCTTATTATGCTGTATTGAAGCAACCTAGAACCCAAGTCCAAGCATGGCTCCCCAAGCTCCGTTTGAACAAACAAGCTGGACCAAACCAGTATTGGATCCCCAAGGACAAGATTCACATCTTGCCTAACCATTATCGAGGCTATATTCCAGGGGTGCCAATATAAAAACCATATTCATAATTAGATAGTTTTTTAATTACGATTTTGTTTTTTTTTTTGCATGCTTGGTTGATTATTTTTTTTTATCATGCTTAGATTTAGGACTGGTTAGTTTAAGGACAAAATGATTTAGTTGAAATTTGAAAACCTAGTATTGGGGGGAGGTGAGATGATAGTATGTTAGGGAAGCCTTTCTAATAAGGTCAAGTATACAGTACTTGGTCTGTTTAGTCTGGTGGAACTAGCCGAAGCTACCGATCCAAGACCCAAACTAGTTAGACTAGAATTTCTCAAAACGTAATTTTGAAAATGAAATTTCGTGAAAAGGCTTTGTCAAGGAAAGGGTTGATGATTCAATAAGGCTACGGCCAAAGAAGGTCTTGTGCCTCGCCAAGACTTGGAAGCCAATTTTTGAAATTTAAATTCAATTTACTCTTTGTCAAATTCGAATCTAACACAAATTTTATGTAATCTTAGAGTCAACCATTTTTCAAAATCAATAAACTTAAAGTGTATAAAATTTTCAAAATTAATTCTTTCATAATTAACCATGCTTTTCAAATTAAAATCTTTATTTTTGTTAAAACCTGTCTCACAAAACCCATAAGGTTAACGTGATTGATAACACTAGACTGGGTGAGACAGACTAGGCTGTGAAAATCAATTTTAAAGCTATCCTTGACTCTAATTGGATCCAAATCAATAAATACTTTATGTGTAGGAACATAAAGATTTGGACCAATGGATGTTGGATAGTGGATGCTCCAGACACATGACTGGAGACAAATTGAAATTCACCAAAATCAAGTTCAAGAACCTAGGCTCAGTAGCATTTGGCAACAATGCTACACTCAAAGTCATTGGGTCAGGTAACATTGAACTCAAATCTGATTTCGTGATTAAAAAGGTACTCTTGGTTGAAAATTTCAAGTTCAATTTGCTTAGTATAAGTCAACTATATGATACTGACTATATAGTTACATTCACCAACTCTGACTGCCTGATTAAAAACCTCCAAGACTCAGAAATTATACTTAAGGGTACTAGGAAAAACAATGTTTATACTATCAATCTACCTTTAGTACCAAAATATTGCTTGACTCAATTAGAGGAATCCAACCTCTGACATAGGAGATTAGGTCACACTAATGTTAGACTAATTTCTAAAATGACCCAACTTGGTCTAATTAAAGGGGTTTCGCTACCTCGTATTTACTTAGGGATGCGTGCTTATGATGTATGTATGTGGTACAAGCGGGGGACCCCAATGATGTTATGTTTATGTTTAAGTATTTAAAAGTATGATTTTAAATTAAGCATCCCTATGTATACGCATTTCGACTCATGCATTCATTCATGTTATGCATCACGCCAGGGTAAGTATGTTTCATGCTTATGCTTATGATAAGACTGTGCTTATGCTCATGTATGTTAAGAATTATGTCATGATAAGTATGTTTCATGCTCATGTATGTTAAGAATTATGTCATGATAAGTATGCTCATGTATGTTAAGAATTATGTCATGATAAGTATGTTTCATGCTCATGTATGTTAAGAATTATGTTATGATAAATATGTTTCATGCCTATGTATGCTAAGAATTATGCTATGCTAAGTATGTTTTAGGTTTATGCTTATGTTAAGAATCATGCTATATTAGTTGTTCATATGCTTATGATTTACGCCAAGACTATGCTTATGTTTTATGTTCAGAATTATGTTATGTCAGATGCTTGATATGTTTATGTTTAAGTGACGTATGATTTTAGTGAGTAGGAAAGGGTCTTACTAAGCCTATGTGCTTATAGTCTTATTTTCCTCGTACCGCAGATCAAGCAAGAGGTTACTAAGGGAAGCAGCAGGAGAGGCAAGAGCATGTGTGTGTGTGGCGATGACATGGCAAAGGATTCTTTTATTTACACATATCGCATGTCTTGGGTTTTGGAAATGCCTCCTTAGATTCTATGCTATGTTTCAATGGTTATGCCTAATGGATGACTTAAGACTCATGATGTTTATGGATAAGTTACTTGCTACTTATGATGATTATGAATAAGCTATAAAATGGTTATAGGTTCATGGATGACAAGTTTATGCATGTATAGATGTTTCATGTATTAGTTGCATGGTTAAAGCATGTGTAGAAGAAAAAAAATTATTCCGCTGCATTAAGATGTTTTATATGTACATGTATGTTTAGCGTAACGCCGCTTCTCGCCACACCATAAGGTGTGGGAAAAAGGCGGGCGTTACAGTGTGGAAGAACTCTTATGGATGATGCACACTCTTAAGGACTTCCAGCTTGACTACACCCAAACCCAAGTCTATATTGACAACATGAGCTCAATCAACCTGACTAAGAACCCAATTCAACACTCCAGAACAAAACATATAGAAGTTAAACATCATTTTGTGAGGGATCATGTAGCCAGGGGTGAAATAGTCCTTAAGTATGTGGACTCAAAGTCCAACTTAGCTGATATCATTACCAAACCCTTACCTGAGTCTGAGTTTAGCTCACTAAGAAGGCAGTTAGGGTTATGCTTGGTAGAATAGGACTGCTCTATGTATTTCCAAAATTGTTTTACTTCTTATTTTTTTAATTAATCTTTTTGAAAAATCATTTCTTTTATCAAGTTTTTTGAAATTTAAAATGATTTTTCGACTTAGTTTTTTCCAAAAACTTACCCCCTACAAAACTAAGATTTTTTTTCGCAAATGGACTTAGCTTAGGCCCTAACCCTAGAACTGCATGCACCTATAGATCTAGAAGCTAGCATCTCACAAGCACCTTAGGATACTTTTGATTGATAACCTAGACTGGGTTGAGATGCTTAGGTCAATGCCTTGATTCAAGATGCTTTAAGTCAGTGCATCTACATTAATTGGGGTAATAAATACAAGTTGAACAGTAATCAGGTTATGTGTCAAACTTAGAAAATCTAACTTGATCAGATCACTTAACTTGACTAACCCTAGCGAAAGCTACTGTTTATGACAGTTAGTAAGTAGCAAACATGGTTAGACAGGACCCGAACAAGGACGATTTAATTTGGTTTGGTCCAGTTTATGCTTAAAGTTATTAGAGTTGATTCAATACAGAACTTCAATTGTTTTTACTAGCTCTAATTTACCTGCTGTAATTAGTATCAATTTATTATTTTATTTGTTTTTTGATATATGGCCAAGGGGGAGAGAAAGGAACGGAGAAATTTTTTCAAAATTTTATCTCTTTTTCAAAAAGTATGGAGAGAAAGGAAAGGAGAAATTTTTCTAAAATTTTATCTCTTTTTCAAATTTTTCAAAATTTTATCTCTTTTTCAAAAAGTATGGAGAGAAAGGAAAGGAGAATTTTTTTTTCAAAATTTTTTTATCTCTTTTTCAAAAAAGTAAAGTAAATAACTAAGTGCTGAAAAATGTTTTTCAAATCTAAGCATTTCAAAACTAAGTACTTCTATGTATTTTGCAAAGCACCTTAAAATTTTCTAAGTACTTAAATGATTCTGAGTGAAAATTTTCTAAGTGTTTTTGTTGCACAAAACTTTTTGGAAAATTTTTCTAACTATTTGAAAAAATTTTCTAAGTATGAAAAACTTGCAAAAACTTTTTGAAAAATTTTCTAAGTGTGAAAAACCTTTTGGGAAAATTTTCTAAGTATAGAAAGCTTGATAATTTTTCAAAAACCTTTTATCTAAGTATAAATACTTCAGCACTTAGTCAAAATCTAAAGCACTTAAAAGGTTTACAAAAACCCACATATCATTGAAAAACTCAGGGGGAGAAAACTAAATTTTTGTTATGAATTCCTTGCTTGTTTAATATGTTATCTTTTTAACTTAATTTTATAAACCGTGTTGCCATAAATCAAAAAGGGGGAGATTGTTGGTGCCGGAAGCACCAAAGTCAAACCTGTGTTTTGATAATGGCAAAGGGTTCAGAAGTTAAGGTGTTGTTGTGATATAACAAGCTTACTAAGTGTGCAGGAAAGTCCTAGGTACACAAGGCAAGAAGTCCTGGTCGAGGATTGGGCAACAAGTTCTGGCAAAGGGCTGGGCACGGATGACCTGACCGGAAGTTGGGCAAGAAGTCCTTGTCGTGGACTGGGCACGAAGACCTGACCGGAAGTTGGGCACTAAGACCTGGTCGGGGGCTGGGCACCGAAAACCTGGTGAGTGAAGCTGGGCAAATGTCCAACCAGAGGATCCGGTTGGCAAAGTGGTAAATTCTCCCGAGAGGAGTAGGTGAGGATGCATTCCCCGGAGTGTTGATGCAGTCTGGCCCTGATTATTGTTTTGGTGTTGACACCGATTTTAGTTTAGGTGGATGATGTTTGATTATGATTAAGTCCTGATCGGGGATCAGGCATGGTATGGAAAATCCTAGTCTGGAGGGCTAGGTGTTGGAAAATCCTAATCTGGAGGGTTAGGTGTTGAAAATCTTAACTTGGAGGGCTAGGTGTATGAAAAGTCCTAATTCGGAAGGGTTGGGTGAAAAGTCCTAGCTTGGAGGGCTAAGTGAAAAGTCCTAACTTGGAGGGTTAGGTGCAAATTCCCATCCTGGAGAATTAGGTGAAAAGTCCTGGCTTGGAGGGTCAGGTGCCTAGCTTGGAGGGCTAGGTTGGATGATGTTCTAACTCGGAAGGGCTAGGTGAAAAGTCCTAGCTTGGAGGGCTAGGTGAAAAGTCCTAACTTGGAGGGTTTGGTGTAAATTCCCAACATGGAGAGTTAGATGGAAAAATCCTTAGCTTGGAGGGCTAAGGTGGATGAAACCCTAGCTTGGAGGGCTGGGTTTGACTCCCTGGATCGGTCTGGTGACCGATCAGGGACATTGGCACGCTGCTCCTTCGTGGATCGGTCTGGTGACCGTTCCAGCGATGTCTGATCGGACTGGTGACCGATCAGGGAGCGCACAGTGAGGTTGGGAACCTACTGTGTGGCTCCTGATCGGTCCGGTGACCGATCAGGGAGCAGGCTGCTTCCTTGCTGCCTTGCTCCTGATCGGTCTGGTGACCGATCAGGGAGCGGAGAGTGAGTGAGTTCCCTTGTGGATCAGACCCTGGATTGGTTCAGTAACCGATCAGGGACTTAGGATCTGATTAAAAAATCACTGTTCATCTGTCCTGATCGGTCTGAGTGACCGATCAGGCTTCACTCTGATCGGTCTGGTGACCGATCAGGCTTCACTCTGATCGGTCGGGTGACCGATCAGGCGTGTATAGCCGCGAGAGCTGGGAATCCCAGGGAAGTAGTGGATCGGTCTGGTGACCGACCCACAAGCCCTAGATCGGTCCGGTGACCGATCACTTTAATTCAAATTACACTGTCAGACGCGGTCAGAGCGTCTGATCGTATCCGATTCGCTGCTATTTGCTTCTGATATTTGATTTACTGTATGATTTACTGCTCTAACAGTCTGATTAAGCTGCAGGTGACAGGGAGGATTCATACACTCAAGGAGAAGTCAATGGAGGCTTTCTTTGGAGCAGGTTTGTCCGTTTTTCCATCTCAGGTTGCAACGGCCGAGCTGCAGACTGGAGCTTGGCTGAGGGAAGCTCAGGGAGTCCAGGGATAGCTCAGTGGTAGCTGGCGTTGGCAGATGAGCAGCTGGGAGCTGCAGAGATGGTGTCATTTGATGCTTGGTGGAGAAACAAAAGCGAGAAGAGACTTTAGTTGAAGCAGAGTTTCAAGAGTACTGAGAATTCTAAGTGTTGAGCTTGCTGAAGTTCTTGCTGCGATTTTGTGTTCTCCACACTTGGCTTGCTGTGTGCGTCTGCTGTTGATTCTTTGAGCAAGCCATTGAGATCTGAGGAGCAACCAAATCTTACGTGAGTGCTGAGAGGAAAGAACAAGGGGCTTGGAGTCCGACAGTGAGAAGACACGAAGGAGGGAGTCCTTGCGTGAGATCGTCGCTGGGTGGAGCTTAGGATAAGCTCGCTGTGTTCTTGTCCTTGCTAGGTGCTGAGTAAGAGTTTTCTCTGTGTTTCATTAAGCTTAAATCTATATCCTTGTTTGAAACGCTGTGGAGAGGTTTCTCCACCGAGAAGGAGGTTGCGTTATATCCGGTGAACACCGGGGCTTGATCTGCCGACGATCAAGGGATCGCCCACCTTAAGGGCACGCCAAGGAGTAGGGGCAAGTTATCCCCGAACCTTGTAAACCCTCTTGTTAGCGACCTTGGTAGTTGTTCTTGCTTGCTTTCATTTCTATTTTGTTTACTGTACTGCTTCCTTTCTTTTGCTTCTTCCGCTGTGCTACTGATAAGTTGAGTGCAGAAACCTCATAAGTGTTTAAAGTCAAAGAGATTGGCTATATTCACCCCCCCTCTCTAGCCATCTGTTCCCAACAAGTGGTATCAGAGCTTGGGGCTCTGTTTACGGCTTAACATCCAAGAGTTATCAACAAGATGGCTTTGAGAGAAGACTTCTCCACCACCCGACCTCCATTCTTTGATGGCGCTGACTTTCAATATTGGAGATCAAAGATGGAATACTATTTGAAGATGGACATCCATACTTGGTTCGCGGTGAAAGAGGGATTCACCCCTCCTAAGGATGATGAAGGCAAAGAGCTTGAGTCATGGAGGTGGACTGCTGAACAAACTCGGAAGAGTGAAGCCGACGCAAAGGCGGTTGTCACTCTACAATGTGGGATGAACAAAAACCAACTCATCAAGGTTGGTCCCTTCACAAGTGCAAAGGACTTGTGGAACAAACTCATCGAGCTTCACGAAGGCACCCGAGACTCTAGAATCGCAAAGAGGGACTTGTTCCTCAATCAACTTCAAAATCTCTCCATGAAGGAGAATGAATCGGTAAGTGAGCTTCATAGCCGGTTCAAGGAAGTCCTCAATGGGCTTCATTCAATTGATGAAAAGGTCGAGAATCGCGACCTTGTGAGGTATGTCTTGAAAGCATTTCCAAGGAATGCTTTGTGGTCATCCATGGTGGATGCCTACAAAGTATCCAAGGATCTATCTATTGTAAAGTTAGATGATTTATTTTGTGAGATGGAATTGCATGAAATGGCTAACAAAGGTCCCAAGGAGAAGGGGATTGCCTTAGTTGTAGGTGACCGGTCAAACAAGAAGAAGAAGGAGAAGAAGAAGGAGAAGGAGGTCTCTTCGTCTTCATCCTCTTCCGAATCCGAGTCCTATTCCGAAGAAGATGGAAGCGGCTCCTCTTCATCCGAAATGACGAACTTCGTGCGAAAGATGATGCGAAGGAATCGACGTTTCAAGAGTAGAGGTAACTCTAGTGAATCCAAACTTGATAAGACTAATGCATCTTGTTTTGAGTGTGGTAGAAAAGGACATTTCAAGAATGAATGTCCGAAACTGAAGAAGAAGGAAGAGAAATCCAAAAGAAAAGAAGAGAAATCCAAGAAGAAGAAGAAGGCCTTGAAGGCCACTTGGGATGAGTCATCCTCAAGCTCATCCGATGAAGAGAAGGAGGAGAAGAGCACAAGGCAAGTGACACTCATGGCTCTTGGAGAGGAGAGCAGTGATGAATCCTCAAGTTCCTCAAACGCGACTTTATCATCTTCGGATGATGAAGAGGTAACTTCTCCCGAGCTTGAAAAGTGTTATAGAGCAATTGCATGTTTAACTAGTATGCTTAAGAAGTCCAAAAATAAAGTTAAAGCATTGCAATTAGAAGTTGATCAATTGAAGGCATCTAGGGATGATAACATTGATGATTTGCATGTTGAATTGCTAGAAGATGAAATTAAATCATTGAAACTTGAAGTTGAAAAGTTGAAATCCTCTAAGGTTGAGGAAGTCAATAATTTGCATGATGAATTGCTAGTAGAGGAAAAACAATCATTGAAGAGTGAAGTTGAGAAGCTCAAGAATATTCTTGGGAAATTCTCAACTAGCTCTAAGACCCTAGACATGATCCTAAATGCCCAAAGGGCAGTTTACAATAGGGCCGGTATTGGTTACCGACCCAAAGAACCCTCATTCGTGTCCTTGATGTCTAGGACTGATATGAGACAATCTAGGACACCCAAGACTCAAAAGAAAGTTGTCAAGGCATGGGTGCCTAAGTCATGTTTAGTTGATGCTTTAGGTCCCAAGGTTTGGGTACCTAAAACTTCTATGTTTCGAATTGTGTAGGTTATGATTGAGGGGGAGCATCTATCAACTTGGTTCGTTGATAGTGGATGCTCCAAACACATGATCGGGGATAGATCATTGTTTACCACACTTCACAAGAAAAGTAGAGGTAATGTATCATTTGGTAACAATGGTAGTCTTAAGGTCATAGGAATAGGAGACATTCAAATATCCGAATGTCTTAGAATTTCAAATGTCCTTCTAGTCAAGGGGATGAAATTTAATCTCTTAAGTGTGAGTCAATTGTGTGACACGGGTTACACAATTGACTTCTAACCAAGTCAATGTCTAGTTAGACAAAATGACACCTTGGACACGGTACTAGTAGGAGCAAGAGTAGACAATATTTATCAAGTTTCTTTTAAAAGTGCTACTAATGTTTCTGCTAAGTGTCTCATGTCAAAAGAAGAAGAGTCCACCCTTTGGCACCAGAGGTTAGCACATGTTAACATGAAGAACATCCGGAAGTTGGCCAACAAGGGACTAGTCCGTGGCTTACCAAGCATCAAGTATGAGAAAGACAAACTTTGTGATGCATGTCAAATGGGTAAGCAAACAAAATCTACACATAAAGGTAAAAGTGCTGTAAGTACTTCCAATGCATTAGATTTACTTCATATGGATCTATTTGATTGTAGTACCATCATATCATTGAATGGAAGTAGGTATTGCTTTGTGATCATTGATGATTTCACTAGATATACATGGACTTACTTTCTAAAATATAAGGACCAAACCTTAGATATTTTCATTTCTTTTTGTAGAAGAGTTGAAAATGAAAAATCATCAACCATTAAGACAATTAAAAGTGATCATGGAGGTGAATTTCAAAACCAAAGGTTTTTAGAATTTTGTCAAGATAGAGGTTATAAGCATGAGTTCTCTACTCCTAGAACACCACAACAAAATGGTGTTGTAGAGAGGAAGAACCGTGTTCTTCAAGAGGCTGCACGAAGCATGCTTAATGAGTACTCACTCCCGAGTTACTTATGGGCTGAAGCTGTAAATACAGCTTGCTATGTGCAAAACAGAGTCCTCATCCATAGGTTTTTAGGAAAGACTCTCCATGAACTTTGGTTTGGAAAACCACCTACAGTTAAACACCATAGGGTGTTTGGTTGTAAGGTGTTCATTCTAAACACCAAGGACCACCTTGGGAAGTTCACGGCAAAGGCTGATGAAGGGATACTAGTCGGGTACTCCCTAGTTAGCAAAGCCTACAGAGTCTACAACAAGAAATCTAGGTTAGTTGAAGAGTCTTCTGATGTAGTCTTTGAAGAAATTCCAAAATCAAGTGACTAATCAGAAAATGTAGAAGGAGTTCAACTCGAACTTAGGAGACTAAGTTTGAAAGAAACTCCAAGTGTTGTTGATGGTGATGAGTCTGATGACGGTGAACCTAGACAACCTATTGATCAGCCGGATCCTGAGGCTGAACTTGTGTCTAGTGAACCCGTTCAAGAAGCACCACCAACTCCCAGGCAAACTAGATTAGCCTCTAGTCATCCCCAAGACCAAATTGTTGGAGACATCCATCATGGGGTTAGGACTAGATCATTCTTCCGGAATGAGGCTAATGAAGTTGCCCTAATTTCCGAAATTGAACCTAGGAAAATTGATGAAGCATTAAGTGATCCCGATTGGATCATTGCAATGCAAGATGAACTAGGTCAATTCGAAAGGAGTCAAGTTTAGGACATAGTCCCTAGACCCAAGAAGACCTCCATTATTGGAACAAAATGGGTCTTCAAGAACAAATTGAACCATAAGGGAGAAATCATTAGAAACAAGGCACGCTTGGTAGCCAAGGGCTATAGTCAAGTTGAAGGCCTTGATTATGATGAGACCTATGCTCCCGTGGCACGATTAGAGTCCATTCGATTGATGCTTGCATTTGCAGCACATCGTGGCTTCAAATTATACCAAATGGATGTCAAATCGGTTTTCCTAAATGGTTTGATTAGAGAGGAGGTCTACGTCGAACAACCTCCGGGGTTTGAGAATACCGAATTCCCAAATCACGTGTTCAAGCTCAAAAAGGCACTCTATGGCCTTAAACAAGCACCCCGGGCTTGGTATGAGCGGTTGTCGACATTCTTGATTGAGAAGGGCTTTGTTAGAGGCCAAATAGACCCTACACTATTTCTACGAAGAGATGGTGACAACATTTTTGTAGCCCAAGTATATGTCGATGACATAATTTGTGGCTCAAATAATAAGGGCTATTTAAATGAGTTCATTGTACACATGGAGAGTGAGTTTGAAATGAGTCTAGTGGGAGAGTTGACCTTCTTCCTTGGACTTGAAATCAAGCAAACTCGCGATGGTATCCATGTGCACCAATCAAAGTATACACAAGAAATGCTTCGTAAATTCAACATGAATGATTCAAAAGAGGTAACCACTCCCATGGCTACAAACACAAGATTAGACAATGATGAGAGTGGTAAACCTGTTGATCTAACTCAATATCGAAGCATGATAGACAGTTTGCTATACCTTACAGCTAGTCGACCTGATATATTATTTGCTGTGGGTATGTGCGCTAGGTATCAAGTTTGTGCCAAGGAATCTCACTTAATCGCTGTTAAGCGAATTTTGAGATATCTCAAGGGCACAATTGGAGTCGGTCTATGGTACCCCCGTACCGAAGCTTTTGATTTAATTGGCTATACGGATTCCGACTACGCTGGATGTAAGTTGGACCGAAAAAGTACAAGTGGGGGTTGTCAATTCTTAGGTTCGTCCTTAGTAAGTTGGTCAAGTCGGAAGCAACATTGTGTTGCTCTCTCCATGACCGAGGCAGAATATATCGCCATGGGAGAGAGTGTATCACAATTATTGTGGATGATACATACTTTAGAGGACTATGGATTGAGTTACAAGGGTGTGCAAGTGTTATGTTATAACATAAGCACAATTAACTTAACCAAGAATCCAGTCCATCATTCTAGGACCAAACATATTGAGGTGCGTCACCACTTCATTAGGGATCATGTAGCTAGGGGAGATATTGTACTCTCTCATGTAGAGTCCAAATCAATCCTAGCCGACATTTTCACTAAACCACTCCCCGAGAATGAATTTAGTTTCCTACGACGGGAGTTGGGAATGTGTCGCGCTTCATGAATTTCAAAATGCTTTCAAACCCTTCATGATTATTTCGAAATTAAGGGGAAACAATTTGGGTAATTTTGGGGACATCTCACACAAACTATAAGGTTTACCAAAACGTTTTTGTTTGCTAGATATGGGGTGAGATGTTAGGATCAACTCAATTTCTCAAAATGTCAATGCATTCCTTGAGAAATTAAGTTGACGAGATAATAATCACTGTGGTGACCAAGTATGGGGAAAACCATTACATAACATATGTGTATATGGCTCCATGATCATACTTGGACATTCCAATCAAGGAAACTTGATTGGAACACTGAATTTGATACAAACCTAGTTGAAATTGCTTGATTGATTGTTGATTGAGTTTGACTCCACTTGGGTGGAGTAAAAGTGCTTGATTCAAACCATAAGGACCCTTAATCCTTTCTTAGGG
>JAGFNQ010005933.1:0-11750 GCA_024364735.1 Boesenbergia rotunda
CATGTTGTTTCTCTGTCTATTATCTGCATGCTTGCTACATTGCCATGTTCATGCGTATAATGCCATGTCTACTTGATACATATGACTGTTATGGCATGCTTTGTGAGTTATTAATTCATGTTCGTATGATGCATGTGATTGCTACATCTTGCTCTATCTTTTTCATATGTGGTCATATGGTTATCCAAAAATCAATCATATCCTTGTTGATTTGAGATACCCCTAGGGTTGAGGGGGAGTATGGTTAAACTTAACAGCCTGTCTAGACCCTTTTCGTGTTCGACAAAGGGGGAGAGAGAGTGTTGGTTGGTTAAGTTTAGGTTGATCATGTTGTAGGGGAGGATCTGGATTCCCCTATGATTCTAAAATTTGAAAAACTTGATTGAGAATCCCTAAACTTAAAATCGGGTTGTCAAACAACAAAAAGGGGGAGATTGTTGATGCAGTCTGGCCCTGATTGTTGTTTTGGTGTTGACACCGATTTTAGTTTAGGTGGATGATTATTGATTATGATTAAGTCCTGATCGGGGATCAGGCATGGTATTGGGAAAATCCTAACCTGGAGGGTTAGGTGTTGAAAATCCTAGCTTGGAGGGCTAGGTGTGTGAAAAGTCCTAATTCGGAAGAGGTGGGTGAAAAGTCCTAGCTTGGAGGGCTAGGTGAAAAGTCCTAACTTGGAGGGTTAGGTGCAAATTCCCATCTTGGAGAATTAGGTGAAAAAGTCCTGGCTTGGAGGGTCAGGTCCTAGCTTGGAGGGCTAGGTGTGGAAAGTCCTAATCCGGAAGAGTTGGGTGAAAAGTCCTAGCTTGGAGGGCTAGGTGAAAAGTCCTAGCTTGGAGGGCTAGGTGAAAAGTCCTAACTTGGAGGGTTAGGTGCAAATTCCCAACTTGGAGGGTTAGGTGAAAAATCCTTAGCTTGGAGGGTTAAGGTGGATGAAAACTTAGCTTGGAGGGCTAAGTTTGAGTCCCTGGATCGGTCTGGTGACCGATCAGGGAGTTTGGCACGCTGCTCCTTCATGGATCGGTCTGGTGACCGATCCAGTGATGACTGATCGGTCTGGTGACCGATCAGGGAGCACACAGTGAGGTTGGGAACCTACTGTACTGCTCCTGATCGATCCGGTGACCGATCAGGGAGTGCGTGTTTCACCCACTGCTTGGCTCCTGATCGGTATGGTGACCGATCAGGGAGCAAATAGTGAGGTTGAGTTCCCTTGCTGATCTGCACCTGATCGGTCTGGTGACTGATCAGGATCACTGTGCAGATCATTCTGAAGAACGATCCAGCATCGCAGGTTCCTCACTATGACCGATCAAGACGGAGCCTGATCGGTCTGATCATGATCTGATCGGTCTGGTGACCGATCAGGAGGTTGCCTGATCGGTCCGATGACCAATCAGGAGGTCTGGACTACGAAGCTCAGAAATCGCCCAATAAAGGGGTGGATCGGTCGGGTGATCGATCCACACCCTGGGATCGGTCTGGTGATCGATCCAGAAGAGTCACAAGGAAATCGCGATTTCTAATTGAGCGTTGGGGATCGATCAGGACGGAGCCTGATTGGTCTGGACCCAGCCTGATCGGTCTGGTGACCGATCAGGGGTCGCTCTAATCGGTCCAGTGATCGATCACTTTAATTCAAATTGCACTGTCAGACGCTCTGATCGCGTCTGAACGTATCCGATTCGCTGCTATTTACATCTAATATTTGATTTACTGTGTGATACGCTGCTCTATCACTCTGATTAAGCTGCAGGTGACAGGGGAGGATTCAAACACTCATGGAGAGGTCAATGGAGGCTTTCCTTGTAGCAGGTTTTTTCGATTCTCCATTTCAGGTTGCAACGACCGAGCTGCAGACTGGAGCCGAGACTGGGGCTTGGCTGAGGGGATCTCAGGAAGACCAGAGAGGGCTCAGTGGTAGTTGGCGTTAGCAGTGTGGTAGCTGGAGGCTACGGAGGATGTTGTCACCTGGTGCTGAGTGGAGAATCAAAAGGGCGGAAGATGGCTTTATGGAAGCAGAGTTCGTATACTGTCTTCTTGCTGCGCCTTGAGTTCTTCACAACAAGCTTGCTGCTTTCTTGAAGTTTCATCACATTGAGCAAGCTACTGATCGAGAAGCAATCATCCATTACTTGAGTGCTTGAAGGAGAGAACAAGGAGCTGGGAGTCCGACAGTGGGAAGACACGAAGAAGGGTTCTTGCGTGAGATCGCCACTGGGTGGAGCTAAGGGAAGCTTGCTGTATTCTTGTCCTTGCTGAGTGCTTGAGTAAGATCTTTCTTGTTGTTTCATTGGGCTTAAACATTTATCTGTGATTGAAACGCTGTAGAGAGGTTTCTCCACCGAGAAGGAGGTTGCTTTATATCCGGTGCTAACCGGGGCTTGATCTGCCGACGATCAAGGGATCGCCCACCTTAAGGGCACGCCAAGGAGTAGGGGCAAGTTATCCCCGAACCTTGTAAACCCTCCTTGTTAGCGATCTTGCTAGCTGTGGTCGTTTGTTCTCGGTTTCTGTTTTGATTTCTGCACTGCTCTGTTGTTTTATTTCTTCCGCTGTGCTACTGATAAGATTAAGTGCAGAAACTTGTTACTTGCCAAAGATAAAAGTGATTGGCTATATTCACCCCCCCTCTCTAGTCATTCGTTTCCAACAGTTACAACCAGAATGGTTGCTAATCCAAAGCAGTGAAAAATGTACTAAAAGTCTCATTTGTTCTAAGCGAAGAAGCCTCTTACAATCTTGGAAAACTCACAGAATGACTAAAAAATTAAATACAAATTGTTCGTTTTTCTTCATAGGTCTAAGGGTTATTTATAGCCCGAAAACTAAAGTTATCGTTATACTGACATGGACCTAAAGTGCCTCAGTTGTGATTTGAGGCGACTCAGTTGGATAGGATTTTATCTACGACGCCAATGGTAACTGTTGATAGAATTCAATCCAAGATGCCTTAGTTCCGAGCTGGGGTGCCTCGGGTTTAAATTGAGGTGTCTCAGTTTTGCTTTTGCACAGAGATCAGATTGATAAACTGAAGCGCCTTTGAAGGCATCTAAGGCACCTTAGTTGACCTTTTGGTCTAAATCAACTCCCATGTTGACTTTTTTATCTTTCGTCCGCATGGGTGATTTCCGACCAACCAGAGTTAGGCTCACCCGAACCCAACTCTGGCCTTCCATCTTCAATGGGCTTCCTCCTCAGCTTCTTGTACATCGGATGTTGCGCATACCCTTCTCATTCATCGGTGTACTCTTTCGCAGTCTTAGCGTCCCTCGGATGCACCGAGCCCATCGACTCCCTTCCCGTGCCATCCTTCACATGTGCTACATGTTCCATTCGACTTTCTATGATCCTAAGTTCCCGCACACTTAGACACAGGGATTAAACACAACCAGTTTCTAACGTAGCTCGGTTGATCACATCAAAACTACCCCGGGTATATACAATCTTCCCCTTTTTAATGTGCATCAACCCAATTTAAGTTAGGGTAACTACAACAAAAAAATAAATGACATTGTTTAAGCAATAAAATAAAAATATGCAAATAAGTACAATAAGTAATGCAATTAACTTTCAACTCGACCTCCTCCTTAACTTAATTCTGTTAATTTTTTCCCTTTGATCACATTAAAAAATTAGGGTTAAAAAAAATAAAAAAACTTTCTAGTGGAAAAAAAAAATATTTTAGAAGTATGTTAGATGTTCCAAGTACATAAAAATAGTTTTTTATTAAAAAATTGAAAATTTTGTAAAACTAATTATTAAAATTAGATTTGATTTGAAAATATTTTTGATAATTTTTTATAATATTCAAAATGTAGTGTAGAGATTCTAAAAAATCGGAATTGTCAAAAAGAGATTTCTAAGTATTTTTATAATTAAAATATTATTTTTGATAGAAAATTTGTAAAAATATATCTACTAATTGAAAAATCCTTAAAATTTAATCAAAAGTGGAAAATCAGTAAACTCAACTTTGTAAAAATTTTCAGAATAAAATAAATTTTCTAAGTGTCAAAAAATACCCCAAAAAAATTTTCACTCTCCCTACCGAGCCCTACTTCTTCCTCCTCTACCGCCGGGGATCACCTCCAAAAGCAAGCTCCCTCGCCTTTACTGACACCGATTCTTCTCGCCTCCTTGCTACTGCCATGTGCCACAAAGGAGAAGCCAAAGCCTCCTTGTCTAGTGTTCGCCGACCACCACAAAGAGAGGAAGAGAAGAGCTTAGGAAGAAGAAGATAGGGTTTCTTCTCCACCACCTTGCCGTGACCTAGGAGAGAGAGAAGGAGAGAGGCTAGGGTTTATGGATTAATTCTTGAATAATTGTAGATTAATTAGCCTTAGTTTCATGACTCCTATAGGGTATTTATAGGGCTATGGTAGAGACCATGAGAAGGAGTTGGGTCTTGACCCGCTAATGGATCCAAATCCAATCCATTAATGAGGATTCATTCCACTAAAGGATCCCCATTGAACTTCCTCACCAACCCCCATATTTTCACATGGGCTCCACTTATTATGAGTCGTCCATCTCCCCGTGTTTAAGATATCGAATGCCCGAAGATTAATTTAAATTACTATCAATTTTAATTAATCATCCTCTTGATCCTTGACTAGTACCACTCAACCTTTTCATCATGTTGGACCATAGTCCACTTGCAAGATTTAACATGACGATCCTTTTGAGCTCATCAAGGGGGCATCATCATCCCGACTCACCAAAACACAGATTCCCTCAATAATCAACGACACACCATATAGATAATATTATTTCCCAACTTACTGGGCCTATCGATCTAGCGGAATAGATCTCACCCATTGGTAAATGAAAATAATAATAATTAAATATACGTGCCCGTTATTATTTCAAGATTTAGAGATTGTACTCCATAATATATAACCGAGGTCTAATCCAATTTATCAAGTCAATATAAAATTGGATAACCTCTCTTTTGGTCCTACTCAATATATACAAAGTGCACTAGTGTAATTCTATGGTTATGACAAACCACACCTAATTACACTACAACCATCTCGATGGTTTGTCCAATTCCATCTCGGTTGTGAGCCTCTTTCTTATACTTCTGTAAGGAATTGATAACATGATCTTCTGTGCGTCACCACGCACCATGTTATCTACAATGCAAAGTATGCGACATTTTGTGCACATACTAATATAAATATGCACATTGTGATTTTGTGATTCTCTTTCAAAAAATGTAGATGTACTTAACCAAAAGCAAAGCTTTTAGCATACATCCAAACAATCTCCCACTTATACTAAAAGACTTTGCTATTTTCAAAATATCATACATCTGACCCCTTGATCCTTCACATGCCTAAAAACTCTCGCTACTAAGGCCTCAGTGGAAAAGATCTTCCTTGGTCATCCTCTGATGTAATCTAGGCAACGACAGTTTTTCCTCTCCTGGGTGGTACTTGCGCTATGTGTTTAGTCGCTTTATGGACTCATGATTTCTTCGAGTTTGCAACTGCACCATTTTTATCACAACAAAATGTGATAGCCTTGAACAAACCAGGAATCACATCAAAATCCATCTTGAGGTTCCTGAACCATATAGCTTTTCTTGGCTGCCTCGAGACTGCCATTTATCCAGCTTCCATGGTGGAGTCTGTCATGCAGCCGCTGCGCAACACTTTCCCATACAATGGTTCCACCTCCTAAAGTAAACACAAACCCCCGAGGAATACTTATATTTGCCCCTATCTGATTGGAATTCTATGTCCATTTAACTCACAGGAGATTGGTTTGCCCGGTAAACCAGCATATAATCCTTAGTCCTTCTCAGGCACTAATATATGCTTTTACCGCAATCCAATTTCCTTGACCTGGGCTACTCCGATATCTGTTAACCATGCCCATGGCACAACATATATCTGGTCTCGTTTTTAGCATACATGAGGCTTCCTATAGCCAATGCTAAGGGAACCGTCATTACCTGCTCTATCTTATTTGATAATCTAAACATATCTCCTTAGATAGAGTAGCTCCACAGCTGAAAAGTACAAAACTTTTCTTAGAGGTATCCATGCTAAAACAAGTTAGGACGGTGTCTTGAATGAAGCTTGGGATAAGCACATCATCCTTGTTTGGAGATCCCTTAGATCTTTGATCTCCAAGGATGTGTCTTACTACTTCCAAGTTCTTCATAATTGTTTGGATAACCATACCCTTACGTCTGATAGTATTTCGTCAGTGTTGCCAATTAACAAAATATTATCTACATATAGTACAAGAATACCACTCATTTTTCGTCATATTACTTATATACACAATCTCATCCGTCCTTTGAACAAATCCATATGACTGGATTTATCTCTTCAAAGCGGATGATCCTCGTCATAGGTCCAGGGATCTGGTTCATGTTCACTAAGGACCAAGTCCAAAAGACTCTCCAAGAATATGAATCCTTTAGGTTGACTCTCCAAGAATATGAATCCTTTAGGTTGACTAACAACCCTCCCACTATGATAAGGAATCCCCTGTGTATCTTCTATGCCACGAGGTACAGTGACTTGTGGTATTCCCTCTTGTACAGTTGGTACTAAGGTTAGAATGTCCCCTTCTTAGTTACTTAAGAATAATTCTACTCATGGGTTTGTGGTTTATTTCATAGTCCTTTTCTAAGAATCAAATATTCATACTAACGAATATTCTCTGATCCTTAGGACTATTAAACCAACATTTGTTCCCCTAGGATAGCCTACGAACATGTGTACTAGATTCCAACTTATCAGTATCTCTTTTTAGCACGTATGCTGAACTTCCCCTGGACATGTCTTAGACTAGGCTTTCTCCCAGTCCACATTTCTATGGGTTTAGAGACTACTGACCTAGATAGTATCAAGCACATACACTGTTGTATCCAGAGCATATCCTCATAACGAATTTGGCTAATCTCAGAGTAGCTTATCATTGTCCTAACCATTACCACAAGAGACCTTTTCCTTTTCTGTGCTGCACCGTTCTATTGGGGTATATCGGGTGCAGTGAATTGGGATTGATTCCCAATCTCTGATAAGTAAGTCCTACAACTATCCCAGGAGGTACTTGTCACTACGATCTAATCGTAATGATGCCATACTTTTACCATGATGTTTCTCCGCATCAGTCTTGAATTCTCTGATCTAATCAAAGATGCAGACTTGCGGTATATCAAGTAAATGTATTTTGACCTTTGAATAAATGTCTATAAAATAAACAAAGTATTCAAAGCTACCTCTATTCTGGATAGACAAAGGACCTATACTTATCAAGATGAACTATCTCCAACATACCTTTGGCTCTATGCCCCTTGGCTTGGAAAAGCCTCTTGGTCTTCTCACTTTCCAAGTAAGACTCAAAGATTTTGAGGAAGTCTAATCTTCCACCACCAATGAACCCAAGGGCACATTGGCTATCAATCTTTGAATCCTACTAAGGTTAGTAAGACCAAGACTTAGAGCCTAAAACTATGTTTGGTTCATCACGGAAGGAACCTTTCTCTTACTTTGGTTAGATGATAAGCTATTTATTCTAGTTACATCATCGGAGCTTTTGGTTTTAAAATGAACCAATTGCCTATCTATGTACTTTTATAGATAATCATTCTATTCCACTTTTAACAATAAAAGCAATAGAATATCTTATTCCAGAAAATGAACAAAAGTTCTTTCCAAAAATTAAGCACATAAAAGCAATCTCTATGAAACTAAAACTTTATCATCATATCTAAAAGACATAAATTAATAACTCCCACTGCAAAAGTCATCTCTATAGCCTATCCCATGTAGATGGTAATCTCCTCCTCAGCTAGTCGTCGGGTTTCCTGAAACCCCTGCAATGAGATGCAGACATGATTAGTGCCATTCGTATCTACACACCAGGTACTGGTAGATATCACTGCTAAACATGTTACAACGACAAAAGAAAGAAATATACCTAAATTATTACTTTGACGGCGGGGACAATCCACCTTCCAATGTCCAGACTGCTTGCATACAAAGCACTTACCTTTCAACTTCTTTATGTAACTATGAGGTCCCTGTAATCCTACTACATTCTTTTCTCCAGCATGTTTCTTCTTCTTCTTTCCTTTTGGTTTAGAAGTAGAAACCTCTTGAGCAATGAAAGCCTGTGAACTCTGAAGATAAAACCCCTCTTCCGCCTTGAGTTTTGTCAGATGTTCTACCCACGAATATGAACATTTGTTCATATTGTAGCTTAGGCGAAACTTCTTAAAACTCTTTGGTAGGGATTGGAGGATGAGATCGACCTGGGTTTCCCCATCGAATTGTGCTCCAAGGATTTCCATCTCCTTCAGCCAAGCCATCATCTTGAGAACATGTTCCCTTACGGGCATTCCCTCAATCATGGTGGTTGTTGTCAAGTTCATCATGACTTCTTGCCTAGTAGCTCGATTATGATGTCCGAAGAGTTCATCGAGCTTGGAAGTTTTTGTTGGACCTTGGATGGCTAAGGAGGGGTGGTGTGAATAGCCAGACACTTAAAGTTTTGGCTTCTAAACTTTGTTTTTGCACTTAGGGTTAGCAGTGGAAGAAAACACAGAACAGAAACAGAAATACAGAAAGAACAAACGCTAACTCAGAGATGGACAAGGTTTGGGGATAACTTGCCCCTACTCCTTGGCATGCCCGTGAGGTGGGCGATCCCTTGATCGTCGGCAGATCAAGCCCCGAAAATCCGGATAATCAAGACTCCTTCTCGGTGGAGTAACCTCTCCACAGATCTCAGAAATGAATGAATTGAGTATAGGAGATCACGAGAAAGAACTTACAGATGAAACTCAAGCATAGGCACAGAAAGCGCGAAGGAGAAACTTCACAGAGCACAACACACACAACACAGCACAACCCTAACGCAAGAGCCTTCACTCAGCTCTTCGTTCTCTTGTGTCTGTTTGATTTCCAATCAGTTGCGATGCACTGTCTCTGTTTCGCCAGCCTCCACTTAAGCATCCCTTTTGATCATCGCTAGGCTCCGTCAGCACCCACTGAACTACAGCCTGACCCACTGACCTCCACTGAGCGCTCAGTCCATTGAAGACATCTTCAGCTGAGCCTCGGTCAGTCGCCAGCTTCTGCTAGAAGCCGTTGAAACCTGCGAATGGAAAACAGACAAACCAGCCCGAAGCTAATGTCGCCAATTGACTCTCCTTCTTGGTTTGTGTCATCTCTATATCCCTGCACACTCATCAAAAGGATTAGCACAGCAAATCAAAGCGTATCAGAAGAAATCAGAAGCGATCAGGTAATCTGACAGTGATTCAAATTAAAGTTATTAGACACTGATCGGTCACCCTGACCGATCAGTTACCCTTCTGATCGATCAGACACACCTCTGATTGATCCAGTAAGGATCTGATCGGTCACACTGACCGATCAGAGATCGGGGATCGGTCACCAGACTGATCCACCAGCTCACTGGGATTTCCGTCAACTCCTACCAGCTCCCTAACCTGATCGGTCACTTGACCGATCAGGTTATGCCCTAATCGGTCAAAGTGACCGATCAGGAGCCATCCTGATCGGTCTAGGAGGACTCTGATCGGTCGCTTTGATCGATCAGGGTTTCCTCCAACCCTTTCTGATCTCTCTCTGATCGTTCACCAGAACGATCAGAAACCACACAGAATGTTTCTGTTCTCTTTCCCTAGATCAGCCACCAGACCGATCTATTATCAAGGGAGTTCGTGCCAACTTCCTGATCGGACTCCAGACCGATCCAGCCACTCTCCAACTTACGCTCAGTCCCCCGGACCAAGACTTCGTGCCCAGCTTCACTCACCGGGACTTTGTTCAACCTAGCTTCACTCACTAGGACCTGGCTTCACTCACCAGGGTTTCCGTCACCTAGCTTCACTCACTAGGACGCGACTTCACTCACCGAGATTTCCTTCACCCAGCTTCACTCGCTAGGATCCGGCTTCACTCACCAAGATTTTCTTCACCCAGCTCCACTCACTAGGACCCAGCTTCACTCACCAGGATTTCCTTCACCCAGCTTCACTCGTTAGGACCCGTCTTCACTCACCGGGATTTCCTTCACCTAGCTTCACTCGCTAGGACCCGATTTCACTCACCGGGATTTCCTTCACCCAGCTTCACTCGCTAGGACCCGACTTCACTCACCGGGATTTCCGTCACCCGGCTTCACTCAGCGAGGTTTCCTTTCACCCGGCTTCACTCATCAGAATTCGTGCCCAGTCACCGACCAGGACTTAAGCCAAACTTATCTTACTCACCTAAACTTAAATCGATGTCAACACCAAAACAACAATCAGGTCAGACTGCATCAACATTCTCTCCCTTTTTGTTGTTTGACAACCCGATTCTTAGTTGAGGTATCAGAAGTCAAATGAAATCAAATTTCACTATTGCAAGGGAATCAAAGTCCTCCCCCTACAATAATTAAGTTTGTAATAAGACCTAAACTTAATCAACCATTCTCTCCCCCTTTGTCAAACATCGAAAAGGGTCTGGTTATTAAGTTTAAACAACTCCCCCTTAAACGAGGGTCTCTCCACAAAACCAAAGTAACGAAAGGTAAGTGTTGAATTGCATACGAGTGACATATACCATAAATGTATCATGGCAACAATGTATATGCATCATATGACAATAAGTAATGCATCTGCATCAGACACATAGTCCTGATTGGTCACCTTAACTGATTAGGTTCGTTGATGTTCAATACAGAAATATTTCTGATTAGTCTGTGGACCGATCAGATTTCAGAAAAAATTCTGAAACTCTGATACGTTCTAGGTTAGACTGCATTAACACTTGATATGTGTCTCTTAACTAAAACTTATTCCTCATCAAGGATCAAGAGTTCTTATGGATTTAAAAATTCCAAAACAGATTTGTATCAAATTAGTATCAGCCTTGTATCAAAACTAATGGATGATCAAGTATGTTCTTGGAATGATCAGGTTTGTATCAGTATGTTCCAAGTGTTATCAGGGTTGTTCCAACCAATTTTGATAATCCAATTTACACTTAAGTACTGATACCTTGATAATCCAATTAGTATTAGGCATATGAAAAGCATCAGGTTTGATACCAGTCCGATGGGAAAAAACAACTAAGTCATAGAACTTAAGTATTGAATTTTGGAGCTCATGTCCTTTGTCTGTTGACGCCTTGTGAATATTTTTTTTAATTTTTAAACTGAATTTTTTGAATCATCACAAACTATGTGCTCATACTGTTCTTAACCACAATTGGCATAATACATTAATATTGTATAACACATACAAACTTGGCATGCTCAACTATATTCACTTCCAAAATGTATATATAAAAAAAAAACTTAAGTTTGAGATATATTATATCTCATAAATAAGCTGTTATTTTAATATTGTGGCAATCCTTTATGTTTACCGTAAACTATAAATTGCAACAATAAAACTAATCATTCTAAGCAATCCATAGTAAGAACAAGTTAAGTGTCAACCTAAACTATCCATGTAATAGTTTTTTTTATCTTCCAAAAACTTGTTGATTCATTTTGAAACTAGTGTAACCTTGTGCATGGATATACTATCATTTGTTGCATGAACAATTTTCCTACTGCCTAAGTGAAATTCCATAAATCACTACATTCATGAGTATATCCTTAGCCTTGTGTTTGGCGCACCCATTATCAACAAACCATGTTGATAGATGCTCCCCCTCAACCAATGCTATACTACCCGAAAAATAGATAATTTAGGTACCCAAACC